>AWOL01S0018213.1:96740-168395 GCA_000715115.1 Nicotiana otophora
CCCCAACCCCATATCCCGAATTCCCCCACAAAACTTTTGTCCATGCCTTTGTTTCTTTTTCTTCCACAACTTAAATACCAACAAATTATGTATTAAAATAAACATTTCTCCTATTTTCTCTTTTTCTTATGGCAAAACATGATTTTTCACTAAAATATTCCAATCTTCTAGTACTCTTTTAAGTGGTGAATCATTTGGGTTTTCACATATTAAAATTGTTAGTCAAATTTTAGATTAAAAGTGAAATTTTATGTGCAATTGCTGAAGCAATCAGACACGATAAATGAAAAATCAAAACTTGGTAAATGAATTGTATAATCCCTCTAGCACATATAAAAACTGTTTCATATTGCCTATAACAAAAAAGAAGAGAAGAAAGTGTCAAACTTCCATGGAGGCCTCTTATGCACAGACATTGTATCTAGATTCTTATAAACTAAAAACATATAATTATACAACATTATACATAAATACACACATTTATACACAGTTATACATAAGTATACAACACTATATAACTATATATAAACACTAGTTATACAATATTTTCACTAGAAAACACATTATGTCCAGCACTACATTAACTGTAAACAATATATCAACGTATACCTTATCAAAAAATATATCAACTTGTATATACAAGTATAATAATGTATAAGAGGTATTTATACATTTATATACATAATTATACATAATTATACAGTGTTGATACAAACTGCTACATGGTTATGATTTTTTATTCCAACTTCGAGTTGTAGCAGCAGGTATTACAACTTTATGCGAACGATTCCGAATTTAATAACCAGACAAAATACATCCAGTTTCAGATCCGAGACTTCAAGGTTGTAACAATACTGATCCGAATTTCAAACTTCAAACTCTTCCAAAATTATTGGTTATCTCTCGACGCAAATCAGGTTTGAGAGCTAAAGATTTCAGATATCTATGGGTTTTCATTTTTCTCTCAAAATCTTCAATTCTTCTTCTGCTTGCCGCCATCAGATTTGGTGGGCTTGGACGACAGAGGAGGAGCCTGAGCCAGAATTGTTTAGAGGAGGAATAATGGAGAGGATGATTGAATCTGTTTGGGTTAGAAAGAAAGAAAAGAGAGGTGGTAGGGAGAGAATTGGGTGCGTTGGGAATGAAGAAAAAAAGAAAGAAAAAACCTTTTAAGTGCTTTGTGCTAACCGATGAAAACGATTTTACAATTTATGTACAAACTGTGTTAAATCGGGTAAGGACCTACAATATGGGCCTAATTTTGTTGGTATGTTGGGTCAACTGACAATGGAGGTAATTTTCTCTATAATTTACGGCCCGTTTGGCCAAGCTGCCAAAAATTGCTTATTTTGAAAAATATTTTTTTTTTTCAGAAGTGCATTTTTCAAAAGTACTTTTGAAAAAAATAGTTTGTGTTTTGCCAATTCATTTAAGAAGTACTTTTTGTAATATTGGGTAAACAAATTGTGTTTGGCCAATCTTTCTAAAAAGTGCTTTTGAGTGTCAAATTACCAAAAGGATAGTACTAAGGTCTTATAATTATTTTAAAGAGAAAAATGAACTTAAATATTTATGGTAAGAGACTTTTATTATTTTTTATTTTATTTAATTAAAATATAAAACATAAAGTAAACATACATATTAAAGATTTTAATCAAGATAACATATATAGTTATAACAAAGCATATAATATTATCTAGTATAATTACTTATTGTCATTATTCAGTATGAATTAGAAGTCTATTCTACAAATTACAATATATTGATAATCCACCATGAAATAATAAGCAAAGTCACCCACACATGATAATATTTTTCAACAATTTCATATCTAATTCTATCACACAACGCCTCCATATTAGCAGAAGAGTTGCCTTGCATGTCTAACACAAGTTCAAAATTGAATTCTTTATCGGTAAAAGAATATCGTCGGATGAAATTATGTATAGCCATGGTAGTTGTAACAAGATGATTATGAGTGTCAAACTTGAAAGATGGCATCAAGCGTAAAATAAAAATAATTCTAAATATATAAAAAAAATATTATTTTTGCAAAAAAATAGTTAAGTATGTTTAAATTCAAATTCAACAAGAGTAACTAATTATTAACAACACGTAATGCATAATAATTTTTAAAAAAAATTTAAATTAAAAAAAAACTAATTATTACTTAACCTAATTAACTTTGTCCTAAATTGCCAAGTGACCTATTGTGAGACTGTTACTTGGCTTAATGTGGAGGCTTTTTTTTTCTTCTTTTAATAATATATAGATTATGCGATGCAATTATGAATTTATTACCTATTTGTAGGTAATTTTCACAGATTAGATTTGATAACTATTTTATAGATTCGGGAATTAATAGCCTATAACAGAAGAAATTATAAATAATTATTTGTAGAAAGAGAATTGATAATCCAAAAAGGTTGTAGATAATTTACTTTAGTGTGAAAAAATAAGAAGTTTATAATTACTTTCTAAGTGACCACATTGTGTAATATTCTAAACACCATAAATGCAGAGGTAAGGTATATAAAGACCTATCTTATACATATAATATATACAAATATAGCATTTGAACATTATGAGTTGGAGTTCGGAATTCTCTACCACAACTCATTCGATTTTCTATATTTGAAATCTATTGTTTGTACTTTTTAGTGAATTTTTCAACGTATTTACAAGGTTTAACCATAATTATTGGGTCGGATGAATCCGTAACTGATGTATATACATTACATCTGCCTAATTATCACCACATCTGCTTAAGTAATCCCCTTCTTCTCTCCATATTCTAAAAAGAATTAGAACGCAATCTTCTACAAGTGCAAAAACATTAAAGCTCCATCCAAACTACATAACTTACAATTTGAAGAGTCAAAAAAATTTATTCTTGACCAAGATCTTAAAATTTTTATTTGTTTAAAATTCTAACGCATATGTTTGAAAAGTACGGTTCCTAAATTTGTATGCCCAAATTAAAACCAGAAATTGATTATTTATTTGTAATCCAGATACGTCATATCCTTTGGGGAAACGAAGATTATTGGAGTGTGACATTTACTTTACCGGGAGTCTGGCCAATCCGAAAAGATCACTCCCCATTGTTTTGAGCCTCCTTTTTTCATGAAACTCTACTAGTTGATCGAGAAAAAAAGTAGCCATTCTTTATGTTTTGATATTTATAATAATAAGATATGCAACTTTTTGTGTTAGAAAGTTCTTATAAAACAATTTCCCCCTAAAACTTTATGTATAAATATAGTTTGATGTCATTTAGATCCCTTTATGTTACTATGAAAGAAAAGGAAAGGAGAATAACATCACAAATAAGATATTTTTGTGCCACTATTGATCTTTTGACTTCGATAATAAAATTTTTAGGATAAAAGCCCATGCCAAAATTTTAAAACACGCTGGGCAGGATTTTGCTCGATTGTCTCATTGGGCATAATCTTAAAACACAGAGCGAATATGGTAATCGTCAGAATTTTGCCACAAAGTTCTAACTATCACTAGAGCTTTGTGGTTGAAATTCTTGTGATGGACTGCTGTTTGCTTTAAAATTCTGCTCAACTTACTTTAAAATTGTGGCGATCGAGCAAAATCCTGCTTGTCATGCTTTAAAAATGTGGTACGAGGCTATTTTCCCAAAATATTTCTTAATTGGGTTAAAATATAAATAGTTGTTAAAAAAGAGAAATTACAATGTATAGCTGCTATAAAAAATAATAGTTGTCTAAATATATTTTTTATATTAATATATAATATAAAAAATATATACATATTTTACACATAATCTGTGTATATTTTCTATATATCAGCTAGCAAATGTAATTATTTCTGGTCGACGGGCCTTGTATAATATGCCCTTTAAAAAAGGTCCATCCAGCGTCATTTGGATCCATTCGAATGGACTTGGACAAGCCCAAATCTTCTAGTGGACCTCAACTTCTTGCCAACACCACTAACTTACTCTAATTTTGCAGCAAACTCGTCAATTCTGCAGAGTTCCTCGCGATGGAATCAAATTTAAAATCAAAATTTATCTTCGTCTGTTCCTCTCTCTCTCTCTAGGTATTTTTCTCTCTCGATATCTAATTAGCTTATTATCTTTTGCATTTGGCTATGATTTTGAATGGTATAATACAAATTATGGCGAGTTTTGCTGTGTTTGATTCATTTCTTAAACAAACTCTCAGCTTCAATATCAGTTATTTTTGAGTTACTATAATTTGCTATAGTTGTGATGGTGTGTTAATTTGCTGAGTATTTGTGCCACTGGAGGCAGTGGGTGCACGCCTTAATTACTTGTTAACTGATTAATTTTTTTGTTGTGTTTTTCCCTATTTTGAGAGCTGATTGTGTGTTGATTTGAAATTGAACTGATCTCTAATTATAGCTTAATGTGTTACTGTGGTTTTTCTTGCTAGTACTGGATTTCTATTTCCTGTATAGAAGACCAAAAATTTGATTAACTTTTAGCTAATTATAAAGATTAGTGTTAAATTACTGAAATCCATTTTTTTCTTAGTGAAGTTAGTTTGTAATGCAATTGAAAATATGAAAGCTAAAAGAACTTATATGTAAAGTATAGTGGAGGATTCGACACGGGTGTGGTGGATTTTAGGAGGATCCGAATAACATAGTCTATAGTGATCATTAGTGTAGAACATAACCAGACATTAGATTCTCACCTTGTAGGTTGCTGATGATAACATAGAGATAGTTAAACAGCAAGAATACTCTGTCTTCCTTAACAGATCTCCCTAATGTTACCAAAAATGTTACTCTTCTTTTCTCTTGCAAATTTTCCGCCTGTTAATATTGATTCTTTTATCATAGTCTTCATCCATATTGATATTATGTTTTTCTAGAATGATTTGTAAGACTGCTTTTATGCCAATAAATTTACAGTAATATGGGCTATCTAAAGTTGATACGTCCTGCATTAAACAAAAATATCCCTAATAAATTGTCTTACTGCTTTCTGCATGTGGACATCTACATCTTCCAATTAATCAGATATTTCGTTTGTGCAGTTCAGCTGATAATTAAAGGATATCGTGGAAATGGCAACCTATATGTGGAGGAAATATGCAGATTACGTGTACACAAAGTGGGAGAAGACAATTCTATGGGATATGGTAGAACCATTTAGGAGACCAAAATCGTTTACGCCTCTTGTCACAATCTATGTTTGTGCATTTTATACTGGGGTTATTGGGGCAGCCATCACCGAGCAACTCTACAAGGTATAATATCTTTAGATCCTTAATTTCGTAGCATTAAATGCTTGGAAATTCCTTTTGACAGATTTGAAATTGGACCTTTGTGAAGTTAGTTTTGGAAGTTAAGAGCACCATTGTTGGAGTGGCATAGGCAGGGTATGAACTCCCCAGTATTGACTGGGAATGCATATAATTTTCTTAAACTGATCATGCTGACTTACTTCACCTTGCTACTTTGTTTAGGAGAGGGTCGCTGGCAGAAAGTACAAACTAAAATGATTAATCATATTTACTTGAAACTTCTGAATAGTGAGTGGAACTCCTTTTTCTTATTAGTAAATGATGTGCGGAACTTCATTATTTGAATTTGCACTTCCCATAAAAATGAGTTAGGAACAAAAGTTAGGAGTTTGATGTGTAAGAACTCATCACTGAACAAGCTTCAGTTATTAGTTTAGTATTTTCAATGTGCAAATCAAGTTAGCCACTCAACTGTTTAACCTATGTGTACAATGGGTTGGAACCAGCATATAGTTTGACCTCGATATCTGAAAGGATTTATTCATTCAAGGTAGGAGAATCATCTGAATTTGTCTTGTCTAGATCTAATTCTTATTTTTTCAGTATGTATCTGCTTTTCGGAACAAGTTATTTTTCCTCTAGCCATAACCTTTTCTAAAAATGTTTTGTGTAGGTCATTGCCTTTAGAGAAGATAAGTAGCCTACTCGTTTTCTGTATAATACGAGCTATGTAGTACTTATTTGTTCAGAGTAGACGACTTTCCCTCGTATATTAAGAATCAGATTTTCTTTTTCGGCCTTTAGTTTACTATTAGTTCAAATTCGTGCCTTGATATAATAGCTTCTTTTCCCATAATGACAGGAAAAATACTGGGAAGAACACCCTGGGCTAGAAGTGCCTCTAATGAAACCAATGTTTTATGGCGGCCCTTGGAGAGTAATGAGAGGTGATGTTCCTCCTATGGGAAAGTTCAAGCTCTGAGCTTCAGTCAGTAGAAAGTTATAAGGTATCTAATATAAGCTCTATGAAAAGGAAAAGTAGCGAGATATGTTGTAGGTTCACACAAGTTCAAAATTCTATCTGTGAACCAAGTTTAGTATATACGTAGAGAAGGGTAGAAGGGACCCCCATTATCCACCGAAAAAAGGGAAAGATACCACTTTCTTTGCATTTATATTTGACCTATCCTCACTTGTAAAGATTTTAATCTAGCTGTTTACCATGTTGTCAGAGATAAATGGGTTATGAAAAGTAATGAGAAGTGACTTGAGCAGCATTTGCGCTAATACATAGTTACACCACTGCAAACTAGTCTAAGAGAACTTGTAATTGAACCATATAGGTTTCTAATGTTTACTAATCTATTTTGGTCCTTCCCCATCTTTAATTTCCGCTTGTCTTTCTTCTTATAAATTGGTGATATTCTTTTCAAGAGAAATTTCATTACATTTCTAGTTTTTTATCTGTGTTTGTATAAAATATCAAAGCAAATGATTTAACTCGGCTGAATTTCCCAGAATGTATAAAGTTTGATTTCCATCAATGTCTGAAAATTTTGTCCAAAGGACAAGGTGGATTGCTCTTATGGTAAGCACCCTCCACTTTCAACCAAGAGGTTGTGAGTTCGAGTCACCCCAAGAGCAAGGTGTGGGGAGTTCTTGGAGGGAAGGATGCCGAGGGTCATTTGAAAACAGCCTCTCTACCCCAGGGTAGAGGTAAGGTCTGCATACACACTACCCTCACCAGACCCACTAGTGGGATTATACTGAATTGTTGTTGTTGTTGTAGCGGAGTGTTTGCTCTTTACAATTGCTTGTTGCAGATTACTGAAATGACCTGTCAACCAAGGGTTATAGCTTTGTGGCCGATGAAGTGGGTTGAGAGTTGGGTTCAAATTTTTACGAAGGCAAAAAAAAATAGGTGATTTATATTTATATGTTGAGGTCTTACTGGACTGAGTTACCTCGTACTTGTGTTAATGAGAGGTAATAGGTAACTCGTAAAATTAATCTAGGTGTGCGTAAGCTAATCGGAAACCACAATTATCACTAAGGATTATTGAAATGGCCTAACCACAAAGGGACAACTCTTTAACAATTTTAATAAAGCAACCCAGCACACTGAACTCAGACTTGTCAATTAGGTTGGGCTGGGTGAGAACTTAGATCCCAGCCCGTCTTCAGCCCATGGGTTCTAGGGACAAGTCGGAGCGGACTCAGCTTAAGGTGCCCAGTTGGGAGTTAGGCCATTTTGACATTTGAGTTGCTTGACACACTCATGACCAAGTGAAGGGAAAATAATATTGTATAGATAGTAGCCAAAAAAATATAAATTCTTTTGTATATATTTACATTTATGCATGTTATATACAAAAAAATATATAAAGTTTATATACTTTTGCATCTACCTGATGTAAATAGTTTCTCGGCCACGGGTTATAAGTGATATTTGCCGTTTAGTAAATTTGTTGGGTCGGGCCATGTTCAGGTTTAATTGGGCTGGGTTTTATTTGTTCTATAACTATTTTATTTTAGGGAAACTACTAGCCAATTAGCTATTTGTATTACTAATATTAACCAATTAGCTATTTGTAGTAAAAAAAAAAGTCAAATTTTTGCTTTCTTAGCGTGTTATTAGAATAGATTGGGTACATCTTAAGGTGTTTGAATCTCAGTTTTGAGATGATTTGGCGGAGTTTTGAGGTGGTTTGAATTGAAAATTCAAAGTAGAAGATGAAACATGGAAAAAAATGATATGTGTATCATACTGTGTATCATTTGTGTATCACATATGTATCAAATGTGTATCACATATATATCCATGTATACCTGTGTGTGTATATATGGGTAATACATGTGTTGCAGAATTTTTTTTTGAATTTGATTTAACTACGAATTTTGATACCAAATCAGTCCAAATCACCTTCAGTCTTCCTCAAAATTTGTATATTGACTCATCTATATGTTTTCAATGAATTTCAACCATACCCATTGAAAAAATGTCCTTTTTTTTTACTTAAATTTTTGGAATCTTGTATATATATTTTTTTATATTTCATCATCTTGTTTGCTACCCCATCCATGTAATTTTCTTTCCGTCTTGCATCTAATGTTGCTGATCATGCTCAAAATATGGAAGGAGATCTTTGCGTGTGATTCTTGGAAAGGAAGAACCTTATTTATTTGGATTTTAAATTTTTATATGTGCTTGACTATTTTGGTAATGACTAGAGGTTGGTAAATTAGAACTTATTTGGGACATTTTCATGAGGGTTCCTTTATTTTAATACAAAAAGAAAAGTGTTGGACCTAGAGACGAGAATTTGAAAACAAAATTCAGTATTAACTTTCAAATTTCAAAACATTACAATTTGCAAGTAGCATTTTGAATTTTAAACTTGGAAGTACGTTAAATCTTTAAAATATTAAAATAAAATTTACATAGCTAGAAATTTAAACCGAATTAACTAAAGTGTACTATAGGTCACAAACTTTTTCGATTTGAAATAACATATAAAATATTGAAGGGAACATATTGTTATTGGAAAAACATTCCTCGAGCTAAACCCTTAACACTTATGTCTTGAATTCGGGCGATGAGCTTCGAATTGCCTAAAATTTTGTGGGCCCATCAGAAACGACCTAATTAACAGTAGTAATAACTTCACTATGACTGTTCCTCGTTTTTGACGTTTTAGGGCCATAAAATAGGAATTCAGGACGATTTTCAATTTTTCATGTGCTAATGTCCATGCCATCTTCATGAATTCGGGCGACAAACTACGAATCGCCTAAAATTTTGTGGGCCCATCAAAAACGACCTAAAACAGGAAATAAGGACGATTCCCTGATTTTCATGTGCTATAGTCCACGCTATCTACATGAATTCGTGCGACAGGCCCCGAATCCTCTACATGAATTTATTATGTTATTTTTTATGGGCCGACAAAATTTTAGGTGATTGACGAACGCAAAATCGGTGTATAACACTTAGGCTCGCTAGTCAAAGATAGTACAGTATTAGATCGTCTCCACAGAGATTGGTTTAAATAATGTTCTAATAAATCTTCAGCTTAACACTATTCAGGAAAATAAACCTTTGATTTAAGTGTTACCGACTAATAATAAAAACTTAGATTAGTGATTGTGAGAAATGAATAGAAATTTAGTGACTAAGTAGCAACAATTGAATATCAAGGTGCGAAGTAAGGGATGTGACAAGATATGTGATCAACTATTATTCTGGGTAACTCCGTGCTAAGTTCAGTCTTAACTTCTTTTGACTCTTTCGATTTCAATAGATGATTAGGCTATCTTGAGGATTCAAATTCTTCTTCCGAATGAATGAGAGTTCCGTTAACCAACTAATGACAGGTCCTATGAACACATACAAAAATACAGTAAATGAATGATCTTTCGAAGAACGTCTCTCGACTATTCTTCCAAATTGGGTCAATTGATGACTCTCTAAGATCTTTCGGTTACCTATGAGAGCGTAAAATCAACCCAAACGAGATAACACGATGCGAATTGCAGCAACACTTCTCTTTCGATTAAAGTAAAACCAATATTGACCTTGCCATTCAATTAATAACTCGTTCAACGAATTCAGGAAACTAACATAGAGTAAACCCCAAACAATAGTCAAATCACAATATCTGTCATTAACTCTAAGAAAGATTACTCCATAGTGGAGAAGTTGTTTATCACAATAGTATTAGAAGAATAAGAAGACATTGCAATTCCCAAAATCAACCAAACTTCCGTATTGAATGAATTGGATGAAGTATTTTGAGTCTCCGTTATTTCCTTGCCTTCTTCTCTCCAAAAGTTGCTCCAAAATCTAATATACCTTGTTTTGAGACGAGCTAGGCTTCATATAGGTAAAAAAGAGTCGCCTCCGAAATTACAAAAATAGGCTTGGGTAAAGTTCCCGGAAGCGTACATGGTCGTGCACCTCTAGCAGTACACTGCATCACTTGTGCGCCCAAGTGCGCGCTGGGGGTCTCTCATGCACGGTCGCGCACCTGGGTTTTCCTCCTGCTAAACTCTTTTTCCTTCCACTAAGTGCATTATTCGTCCATTAATCCCCGAACACGATCCTGACTTAACCCCTTGGGCTTTTACTCAGACTTCAAAGCTCAAAATAGCTCGAATTAGCTCCACAACATCTACATAACTCGGAATCGCTCCTACAAGGCATAAAACACACACTAAGTGCAAAACAATACATTAAAGCTCAAACAAAAATAAAGTGCAGTGAATTCGAGTGCAATAATCGACTAAAACATGAGATTATAGCCTACCATCAGTGATACGGGTCTGGGCGCCCGGACCCATGCGGGTGACGTGGGTTATAGCAAACAAAAATCTAGGAATCAGGCGGCATTCCAGTTTTATGGCCCTAAAATGCCAAAAAATAAGGAACGTTCATGGAGGGGCGATGGCTAATGTTTCTTAGATCGTTTTTGATGGGCCGACAAAATTTTAGGTGATCTGGTTCGGGCTTTGATAAGTGAAGATTTTGACTATTTATTAGCACTTTGTTTGCTTTTGTTTTAGTCCGAAAGTATTGATTTATGTTCCTGAAACTAATAAAATTGTGAAAATTGCAGGAATGTTGGAAGTTTGGTCTACTATGATGAAATCCGACTAAAAAAGGAGTGTTCCGAAGCACAAGGCATTAAAGGTCATAGAGGCAAAGAAGTGCGGTCCGCAAAAGAAATTGCGGACCGCAGAATTCCATCTGCGGTCGCAAACCAAGAAACAAAACCCAACATGATTTTGACCAATGTGCGGACCGATCATGAAGTGTGCGGCCGCAGAATAGGGCTTTCACTGACAAAAAAATTCAAAGTTCAGAGAATATGCAAAAAGATCAAGTCCTGACACGTTGCTGAAGTGCGGACCGCACAAGAGTGGCGCGGCCGCAGAAGTTGCTTTCCAGCCGCAATCCAGAAATATGTGGCTGCAAAACCCACTCTCCTGCCAGATGAAGAAATTTGCGGACCGCACATGAAATTATTTGGCCATAGAACCTTTTGAGGGGCATTTTTGTCAGCGATATTTGGCCCACTATAAATAGACGAGTTTTACAATTTTAGGTCAACTTTAAAAGTTTAAAGCTGTTGTAGCCGTTACCTTTTAGGATGTTTTTGATTATTTTAGTGTTTAAACATTATACTTCATCAATTTAATCTTTGATTATGGGTTTTATTTGCATTTCTTCTCTATTTTTTTCAATACCCACTATGAGTAGCTAGATTTTTTACTAGGGTTGCCCAACCCTAGTGTGTAAACCTTATGGGTATTTAATTTAATGCTTGTTTATGATTGAGTGTTGATTATTTAGCCTAGTTTATTGCTTCAATTTTAGAATTAATTGTTGCAAACATTGATTCATGCCTTTTTGACTTAGTCTCTACTTGAGAAAGATAGACCTAGTCTAGAAAAACTTGGCTAATGAGAAATTAGGTTAATTGAGAGTTAGATTAACCTAATTCAAGGGTTCAAACTAGAGATAGTAAGAACCCGACTTGAGCTCATATCAACTATTTTGTTTGATACCTATTTGGGCTTGAGAAAGTCAAATTGGGCAAAATCATTCTCTGACCGAGAGGTATTGAGTGGGTAATGTAGAGTTGAGAGCTATAATACACTCCAATCAACAAAACAATTATTAATCCCATTAGGCGAATACCTAGGTTATAGTCACATCCCTAATCTTTTAAACTATTTGGAAAAACACCAAAAAATATTCATTTCTAGTTTATTTTACTTAGCTCACAAGTGTTAAAGCAATAGTAGAAGTAGAAATCAAAACTCTTTGTGAAGTGAAAATTTAGTTAATCCATTTGCTTTCTTCAAATATATACTCCTAACACCCTTTATAACCCTCTGTGGATTCGACTTCGACTCATATTTAGGTAATTTATATTACATACGACCGTATCATATCTCTTATCGAGGTGTGTTGTGGACGTCATCAATCTTTGGCCAGACCCATCATGATCGCGTGGGTAATAGCACGTGAAAATATGGGAATCATGTGGAATTCAAATTTTATGGCGCTAAAACGCCAAAAAATGAAGAAAGGTAATGGCGAGACGATGACAAATATTCCTTAGGTCATTTTTGATGGGCCAGCTAAATTTTAGGCGATCCGTGTCCGGCGCCTAGACCAATGCGGATGGCGTGGGCTATAGCAAACGAAAATCTAAGAATCGGGCGAAATTCTAGTTTTATGGGCAGATAAATTTTAGGCGATCCGAGTCGCGGCGCCTAGACCCATGCAGATGGCATGTGCTATAACACACGAAAATATGAGAATCGGGCAGAATTCCCATTTTACTGCCCTAGACCGCCAAAAAGTGAGGAACGATTATGGCGAAGCGATGAATAATATTCCTTAGGTCATTTTTTATGGGTCAGCAAAATGTTAAGTGATCCGGGTCCGACGCCTGCACCCATGCATATGGTATGGGCTATAGCACACAAAAATCTGAAAATCGGTAGGAATTCCGATTTTACTGCACTAAAATGCAAAAAATGAGAAATCGTCATGAATAAGCGATGATTAATGTTCCTTAGGTCGTTTTTAATGGATCGAAAAAACTTTAGGCTATCCATAGCACACGAAAATCTGGGAATCGAACGTAATTCCAGTTATATGGCCCTAAAATGCCAAAAAATGAGGAAAGGTCATGGCGAGAATGCTTCTAAGGTCGTTTTTGACGGGCCGACAAAATTTTATGAGATCCGGGACCAGACGCCTGAACCTATGCAGATGGCGTGGGCTATAACACATGAAAATCAGGGAATCGATAGCATTCTAGTTTTACGGCCATAAAACGCCAAAAAATGAGGAACGATCATGAAGAGCCGATGACTAATTTTCCTTAGATTGTTTTTGATTGGGCGGGAAAATTTTAGCCGATCCGAATCTGAGCGAAAGGGCCCATGCGCATGGCGTGGGCTATAGCACACGAAAATCTGGTAATCAGGCGAAATTCTAGTTTTATGGCCCTAAAACCAAAAAGAAATGAGGAACGGTCATAGCGAGGCAATGAATAATGTTCCTTAGGTCATTTTTGACGGGCCAGCAAAATTTTAGGTGATCCTGGTCTGGGCGTCTGGAGCCATGCAGTTGGCGTGGGCTACCGCACATAAAAATCTAGGAATCTGACGAAATTCAAATTTTGTCTCCCTAAAATGTAAAACAAAGGAGGAATGGTCATGACCAGACGATGACTAATGTTACGTAGGTCATTTTTGATGGGCCGAAAAAGTTTTAGGCGATCCAAGTCTGGGCGCCAGGATCCTTGCGGATGGCGTGGGCTATTGCACATGAAAATCTAGGAATCAGGCAAAATTTTAGTTTTGTGGCCCTTAAACGCAAAAACAAGAGGAAAGGTCATGGCGAGGCGATAACTACTGTTCCTTAGGTCATTTTTGAAGGGCCGATAAAATTTTAGGCTATCCGGATTCAGGCGATCGAACCCATGTCGGGGGCGCACAAGAAAATCTAGTAGACAGGCGAAATTATAGTTTTATGGCCCTATAATACCAATAAATGAGGAACAGTCATGGCGAGGCGATGAGTAATGTTACCTAGGTCATATTTTATGGACTGACAAAATTTTAGGCGATCCGGGTCCAGGTGCTCTAACCTTTGCGGATGACGTGGGCTATAGCACACGAAAATCTGGGAATCGGTTGAAATTCTAATTTCACGGACATAAAACACCAAAAAATGATGAACAATCATGAGGAGACGATGATTAATATTCCTTAGGTCATTTTCTGAAGGGCCAACAAAATGTTAGGCGATCCGGGTTCGGGCGATCGGACCCATGCGGATGTCGTGGGCGCACATAAAAATCTAGGAGACGGGCAAAATTTCTAGTTTTATGGCCCTAAAATACCAAAAACCGAGGAACGGTCATGGTGAGGTGATGACTAATATTTCTTAGGTTATTTTTTATGGCCGACATTTTAGGCGATCGAGGTCGGCGCGCCTGGACCTAAGCGGATGGCGTGGGCTATGACATACAAAAATTAGGGTATTGGCCGGAATTCCGATTTTACGGTCCCAAAACGTTCAAAAATGAGGAACGGTCATAAAGACCCGATGATTAATGTTCCTTAGGTCTTTATGATGGGTCGGCAAAAATTTTAGTAGATCCGGGTCCGGGCACCCGGACCCAAGTAGATGGTTTGGTCTATAGTAGACGAAAATTTAGGAATCGAGCAGAATTCTAGTTTTACGGCCCTTAAACGTAAAAAACAAGGAACGTTAATAGCGAGGCGATGACTAATTTTCCTTAGATCGTTTTTGATTGGCCGACAAAATTTAAGACGATCCGGGTCCGGCCGCCTAGACCTATGCGGATGGCGTGGGCTGCATACAAAAATCTAAGAATCAACCGGAATTCCAGTTTTACAGTCCTAAAACGCCACAAAATGAGGAACGTCCATGGCGAGGTGATTACTAATGTTTTAGGTCGTTTTTTATGAGCCGGCAAAATTTTAGGCGATCCGGGTCCGGGCGCCTGGACCTAGGCGGATGGCTGGGGGTCATAGCACACGAAAATCTAAGTATTAGCCGGAAGTCCAGTTTTACGGCCCCAAAACACCAAAAAACAAGGAACGATCATGAAGATGTGATAATTATTGTTCCTTAGATCGTTTTTGATAGGCCGGTAAAATTTTAGGCGATCCAACCCATGTGGATGACGTGGGATATAGCACACGAAATCTGAGAATCATATGAAATTCAAGTTTTACGGGCCAAAAATACCAAAAGGAGCAACGGTCATGGAGATGCAATGACTAATGTTTCTTAGGTAGATTTTGATGGGTGGCTAAACTTTTAGAGCATCTCGGTCTGGGCCCCCGGACCCAGACGATTGGGGGGACCATAACACACAAAAATCTAGGTATCTGTCGGAACTCCCATTTTACGGCCCTAAAATGCAAAAAATGAGGACCAGTCATAAAGAGGATATAACTAATACTTTTTAGATCGTTTTTGATGGGCCGACAAAATTTTAGGCGATCAGGTCTAGGCTCCTGGACCCATGCAATGGCATGGGATATAACACACAAAATTAGAGAATCAGACGAAATTCAAGTTTTATGGGCCTAAAACATCAAGATAGAGGAACGGTCATGGCGAGGCGATGACTAATGTTTCTTAAGTCATTTTTTATGGGCGGCTAAAATTTTAGGAGATCGGGGTCCGAGCACCCAGACCTATGCGGATGGCATGGGCTATAACACACAAATATCTAGAAATTGGGCGGAATTTCAGTTTTACGGCCGTAAAATGCCAAAAAGAGGAAAGGTCATGGAGAGGTATGGATAATGTTCCTTAGGTCATTTTTCTGGTCCGGCAAAATTTTAGGCCATCAGGGTCCGGGCGCCTGGACCCATGAGGATGGCGGCACACGAAAATCTTGGAATCGGCGGAATTCCAGTTTTATGCCACTAAAATGCCAAAAATCGAGTAACGGTCATAGCGAGGCGATGACTAATGTTTCTTAGATTATTTTTGATGGGCCGGCAAAATTTTAGGCAATCCGAGTTCGGGCGCCGGATCCAGCGGATGGTGTGGGCTATTGCACACGAAAATCTTGGAATCAAGCAAAAATCCAATTTTACGGTCCTAAAACTCCAGAAAAATAAGGAACGGTCATGGCGAGACGATGACTAATGTTCCTTAGGTCATTTTTTAAGGGCCGAAAATTTTTAGGCTTTCAATAGCACATGAAAATCTAGGGATCGAGCAGAATTCTAGTTTTATGGCCCTAAAACACCAAAAAATGAGAAACGTTCATGGAAAGGCGATGATTAATATTCCTTAGATCGTTTTTATGGGTCATCAAAATTTTAGACGATCCAGCTCTGGGCGCTCGGACCCATGCTGATGACATGGGCTATAACACACGAATATTAGGGAATCAGGCAGAATTCCAATTTTAAGGCTCTAAAATGCCAAACAACGATGAACGGTCATGACGTGGAGATGATTAATAATCTTTACGTAGTCTTTTATGGGCCGAAAAGTTTTTTGGCGGTCCGGGTCCGGGCGCCTGGACCCATAAGGATGACGTGGGCTATAGCATACGAAAATCTGAGAATCAAACAAAATTTCAGTTTTATGGCCCTAAAATGCCAAAAATGATGAACGGCCACTGTGAGGTGATGACTAATGTTCCTTACGTTGTTTTTGATGGGTATGCAAAATTTTAGGCGGTTCAGGTCCGGGAGCCCGGACCCATGCGAATGTCACGAGTCGCAATTCCATGATAATTTGAGAATTGAGCGAAATTCCAGTTTTATAGCCCTAAAATGAAAAAATAATAGGAACGACCATGGTGATGCGATAATTAATGTTCCATAGGTCATTTTTCATGGAACGACAAAATTTTAGGGGATTCGGGTCCGAGCTCCCGGACTCATACGGATGGCGTGAGCGATAGCACACGAAAATCTAGGAATCGTGAGGAATTCTAGCTTTACGGCTCTAAAACGCCAAAAAACGAGGAATGATCATGGCGAAACAATGACTAATGTTCCTTAGGTCGTTTGTGATGGGTCGGTAAAATTTTAGGCGACACCCATGCAGATGGCGTGGGCTATAACACACGAAAATCTGTGAATCGGACGGAATTCCAGTTTTACGGCCCTAAAATGCCACAAAATGAGGAACGGTCAAGGCGGGGCGATGACTATTGTTTCTTAGGTTGTTATTTATGGACCGACAAAATTTTAGGTGATCCGTGTTCGGGCGCCTGGATCCATGCGAAATTTGGGAATGAGGGAGAATTCTAGTCTTACGGCCCTAAAATGCCTAAAACGAGGAGCGACCATGGCGAGGTAATGACTAATGTTCTGTAGGTCGTATTTGACAAGTCAGAAAACTGTTAGGCTATGAGGGATCGGGCTCCTGGACGCATACGGATGGCGTAGGATATAACACACGAATATCTGAGAATCAGGCGGAATTCCAATTTTATGGCCCTAAAACACCAAAAAATGAGGAACGGTCATGGCGAGGTGATGACTAATGTTTCTTAGGTCGTCTTTGATGGGCCTAAAATGTTTTAGGCGATTCGAGGTTAGACGCCCGAATCCATGAGTATGGCGTGGGCTATAGCACATGAAAATCGGGGAATTAGGCGGAATTTTAGTTTTATGGCACTAAAATGCCATAAAATGAGGAACAATCATGGCTCGCAATGGATAATGTTTCTCATGTCATTTTAAAAGGTCGGAAAATTTTTAGGCGATCCAGGACCGGGCGCTTGCACCCATGCGGATGGCGTGGGCTATAACACACGAAAATTTAGAAATCGGGAGGAATTCAAATTTTACGGTTCTAAAATGCCAAAACACGAGGAACGATCATGGAGAAGAGATGACTAATGTTTCTTAGGTTGTTTTTGATTGACTGACAAAATTTTAGGGGGTCCAGTTCCTGGCGCCTGGACCGATGCGGATGGCGTGGGCTATATCACAGAAAAATCATAGAATCAGGCACAATTCCAGTTTTACGTCCCTAAAACGCAAAACAACGAGGAACATTCATGGCAAGGAGATGACTAATATTTCTTAGGTAATTTTTGATGGTCGACAAACTTTAAGGCTATCCGGGTCCGGGAGCCCGGACCCATACGGATAGCACGCGAAAATATAAGAATCGGGCAGAATTCTAGTTTTATGGCCCTAAAATGTCAAAAATAAGGTATGTTTATGGCGAGGAGATGACTAATGTTCCTTAGGACTTTTTTTATGCGCCGGCAAAATTTTAGGCGATTCGGATCTGGGTGTCCGGGCCCATCCGGATGGCGTGAGCTATAGGATACAAAAATTTAGGAATCAGGCGGAATTTGTAGCACTAAAACGCTAAGAAATGAGGAACGGTCATGGCCAGGAGATGACTAATGTTCCTTAAGTTGTTTGTGATTGACCAGCAAAATTTTAGACGATCCGGATTCGCGCAAACTGACCCATACGGATGACGTGGGCTATAGCACACGAAAATCTAGAAATTATGCGAAATTCTAGTTTTATGGCCCTAAAACGCCAAAAAATGAGGAACGATCATGGCGAGGTGATGAATAATGTTCCTTAGGTATTTTTTGATGGGCTGACAAAATTTTAGGCGATCCGTGTCTGGGCGCCCAGACCCATGTGGATGGCGTGGGCTATAGGCACACGGAAATCTTAAAATCAGACGGAATTCCAGTTTTACGACCCTAAAATGCCAAAAAAGGAGGAACGGTCATGGCGAGACGGTGACTAATGTTGCTTAGGTCATTTTTGATGGGTAGGAAAAATTTTAGGCGATCTGGGTCAAGGCGCCTGGACCCATGCGGATGGCGTAGGGCACGCGAATATCTGGAAATAGGGTGGAATTTCAGTTTTATGGCCCTAAAACTCCAAAAATGAGGAATGGACATGACGAGGTGATGACTAATGTTTCTTAGGACATTTTTGATGGGCCGGAAAATTTTTAGGCAATCCGGGGCCGACCCCTAGTCCCATACGGATGGCGTGGGCTATAATACACGAAAATTTGAGAATCAGACGGAATTCCAATTTTATGGCCCTAAAATGCCACAAAATGAGGAACGGTTATGGAAAGGCGATGACTAATGTTCCTTAGGTCATTTTTGATGGGCTGAAAAAGTTTTAGGCTATCTGAGATCGGGCACCCAGACCCACGCGGATGGCGTGGGTTATAACACACAAAAATATGAGAATCGCGCGGAATCCCAATTTTACGGACCTAAAATGCCAAAAATGTGGAAGGGTCATGAAGAAGAGATGAATAATGTTCCTTAGGTCATTTTGGATAGGCCGACAAAATTATAGGCGATCCGGGTCCTGACGCCCGAACCCATGCGGATGATGTGGGCTATAGCATTGGAAAATATGGGAATTAGGCGCAATTCATGTTTTACGGCCCTAAAATGCCAAATATGAGGAACGGTCATGGCGAGACGATGATTAATGTTCCTTAGGTCACTTTGGATGGGCCGATAAAATTTTAGGCTATCCGTGACTGGGCGCGCAGACCCATGCCGATGACATGGGCTATAACATACGAAAATCTTGGAATCGGGCGAAATTCCAGTATTACCGCCCTAAAACGCCAAAACATGAGAAACGGTCATGGTGAGGTGATGACTAATGTTCCTTAGTATGTTTTTGATTGTCGGCAAAATATTAGGCGATCCAGATCTGGCCGCACGGGGCCATGCAGAAGGTGTGGGCTATAGCCCACGAAAATCTAGGAAACTGGCAAAAGTCCAATTTTATGGCCCTGAAATACTAAACAACGAGGAACGGTCATGTCGAGGCGGAGACTAATGTTCCGTAGGACATTTTTGGTGGGCCGACAAAATTTTAAGCGATCAGGGTCAGGGCGCCCAGATACATACGGATGGCGTGGGCTATAGCACATGAAAAATTTGAGATCGGACGAAATTCTAGTTTTATGATCCTAAAATTCCAAAAAACAAGGAACAATCATGGAGAGGCGGTGACTATTGTTCATTAGGTCGTTATTGATGGTCCGGCCAAATTTTAGGCGATCTAGTTCCAGCCGCCTTGGCCCATGCAGAAGGCGTGGGCTATAGCACAAGAAAATTTGGGAAACAAGCAAAATTCCAATTTGATGGTACGACAAAATTTTAGACGATCCGGTTCAGGTCGACCGGTTCCACGTAGAAGGTGTGGGCTATACACAAAAAAATCTGGAAATCGGGAGAAATTCTAGTTTTATGGGCTTTAAATGTCAAAAGTCAAGGAACGGTCATGGTGAGGTGATGACTAATATGTCTTATGTTGTTTTTGATGGGCCAGAAAAATTTTAGGCGATCTGGGTGCGGGCGCCCAGACCCAAGCGGATGGCATGGGCTATAGCACATGAAAATCTAGGAATCGGGCGGAATTATGATTTTATGGCCCAAAAGTGCCAAAAAACGAGGAACGGTCATGGAGAGGTGATGACTAATATTCTTTAGGTCATTTTTGATGGGTAGAAATGTTTTTAAGCGATCCGGGTTTTGGCGCCCAGATATATGCTGATGGCGTGGGCTATGGCATAAGAAAATTTGGGAATCAGGTTGAATTCTTGTTTTACGGCCCTAAAATGCCAAAACATAAATAACGGCCATGGCGAGGTGATAACTAATGTTTCTTAGGTCAGTTTTGATGGGCAGACAAAATTTAGGCAATCCGGGTCTGACGTCCAGACCCATGCAGATGGCGTGGGCGATAACACACGAAAATCTAGGAATCAGACGGAATTTAAAATTTATGACCCTAAAACTCTAAAGAATGAGGAACGGTCATGCCAAGGATGTTTATTAGGTCATTTTCGATGGGCCGACAAAATTTTATAAGATCCGGGTCCGGGCGCCTAGACCCATGCGGATGGCGTGGGCTATAGCACATGAAATCAGGGAGTCGGCAGAAGAGGCGATGACAAATGTTCCTTAGATTGTTTTTGATGGGCCGGGGAAATTTGAGGCGATCCGGGTCTGGGTGTCCTGACCCTTGTAGTTGGCATGGGCTATCACACACGAAAATTTGGGAATCGGGCGAAATTTAGATTTTGTCGCCCTAAAATGCCAAAAAAGGAGGAATGGTCTTGGCGAGACGATGACTAATGTTCCGTATGTCATTTTTTATGGGCCTGAAAGTTTTCAGGCGATCCAAGTCTAGGCTCCTGGACCCATGCAGATAATGTGGGCTATAACACATGAAAATTTGAGAATCAGGCGAAATTTTAATTTTGTAGCTCTAAAACGCCAAAACACGAGGAATGGTCATGGCAAGGCGAGGCGAGGCGATAACTAATGTTCCTTAGGTCATTTTTGATGGGCCGATAAAATTTTAGGCCATCTGGGTCTAGTTTTACGGACCAAAAATGGCAAAAATGAGGAACGGTTATGAAGAGACGATGATTAATGTTCCTTAGGTAGTTTTTGATGGGTCGGTAAAATTTTAGTAGATCCGGGTCTGGGCGCCCGGATCCAAGTTGATGCGCGGGCTATAGCACACGAAAAGATGGAAATCAGACAGAATTCTAGTTTTACGGCCCTTAAATATCAAATAAAGAGTTACAGTCATAGCGCGACGATGACTAATGTTTCTTAGATCGTTTTTGATTGGCCGGCAAAATTTTAGGTGATTCGGTTCAGGTTACCCGGACCCATGAAGACGATGTGGGCTATATAGCACACGAAAAACTAGGAATCAGCCGAAATTCTAGTTTTATGGCCCTAAAACGTCCAAAAAAGAGAACGGTCATGGCGAGGCGATGACTAATATTCCTTAGGCCATTTTTGATGAGACAGCAAAAGTTTAGGAGATTTACATCCGGGCGCTTGGACCCATACAGAAGGCATGGGCAACATACAAAAATCGGGGAATCAGCCGGAATTTCAGTTTTACGGCCCTAAAATGCAAAAGAATAAGGAGACGTCATGACGAGGCAATGACTAATGTTCCTTAGGTCGCTTTTGTTGGGCCGGCAAAGGTTTAGGCGATTCTGGACCGGGCGCGCAGACCCATGCCACTAACCTGGGCTATAACATACGAAAATCTTGGAATCAGGCGAAATTCCAGTATTACCGCCCAAAAATGCCAAAAAAGAGAAACAATCATGGTGAGACGATGACTAATGTTCCTTAGGATGTTTTTGATAGTCGGCAAAATTCTAGGCGATCCAGGTCTGGCCACCCGGGCCCATGCATAAGGCATAGGCTATAGCCCACAAAAATCTAGGAAACGGGCAAAGAGTCCAGTTTTATGGTCCTAAAACGCAAAAACACGAGGAACGGTCATGGAGAGGCGGAGACTAATGTTTCTTAGGTCATTTTTGATGGGCCAAATTGTTTTTAAGCGATCAGGGTCAGGGCGCCCGGATACATGCGGATGGCGTGGGATATAACACATGAAAATTTGAGAATCGGATGAAATTCCAGTTTTATGGTCCTAAAATGCCAAACAACAAGGAACGGTCATGGAGAGGCGGTGACTATTGTTCATTAGGTCGTTATTGATGGTCCGGCCAAATTTTAGGCGATCCAGGTTTGGCCGCTTTGGCCCATGCAGAAAGCATGGGCTATAACACAAGCAAATTTGAGAAACAAGATAAATTCCAAGTTGATGGTCCGATAAAATTTTAGACGATCCGGTTTAGGCCGGCCGGGTCCATGCAGAAAGCCTGGGCTATAACACACAAAAATCTGAAAATCGGGCAAACTTCTAGTTTTATGACCTTTAAATGCCAAAAGTCAATGAACGGTCATGACGAGGCGATGACTAATATGTCTTGTGTCGTTTTTGATGGGCCGGAAAAATTTTAAGCGATCCGGGTACGGGCGCCCACACCCAAGCGGATGGCGTGGGCTATAGCACACAAAAATCTGGGAATCCGGCGGAATTATAATTTTATGGCCCAAAAGTGCCAAAACACAAGGAACAATCATGGCGAGGTGATGACTAATATTCCTTAGGTCGTTTTTGATGGACCGAAATATTTTTAAGCGATTCGGGTTTGGGCGCCCACATACATGCTGATGGCGTGGGCTATAGCACACGAAAATTTGGGAATCGGGTTGAATTCTTATTTTACGGTCCTAAAATGCCAAAACATAAGTAATGGCCATGGCGAGGTGATGGCAAATGTTCCTTAGGTCATTTTTTATGGGCAGGCAAAACTTAGGCGATCCGTGTCTGGGCACCCGGACCCATGCAGATGGCGTGGACGATAATACATGAAAATCTAGGAATCAGACGGAATTCAAAATTTATGGCCCTAAAACGCCAAAGAATGAGGAACGGTCATGCCAAGGATGTTTATTAGGTCGTTTGCGATGGGCCGACAAAATTTTATAAGATTCGGGTCTGGGCGCCTAGACCCATGCAGATGGCGTGGGCTATAGCACATGAAAATCAGGGAATCGGCAGAAGAGGCGATGATTAATGTTCTTTAGATTGTTTTTGATGGGCCGAGGAAATTTGAGTCGATCCGGGTCTGGGAGTCCTAACCCTTGCAGTTGGCGTGGGCTATCACACATGAATATTTGGGAATCGGGCGAATTTCCGATTTTGTCACCCTAAAATGCCAAAAAAGGAGGAATGGTCTTGGCGAGATGATGACTAATGTTCTGTATGTCATTTTTTATGGGTCAGAAAAATTTTAGGTGATCCAAGTCTAGGATCCCGGACCCATGCGGATGATGTGGGCTATAACACATGAAAATCTGGAAATCAGGCGAAATTTTAGTTTTGTAGCCCTAAAACGCCAAAACACAAGGAATGGTCATGGCGAGGCGATAACTAATGGTCCTTAGGTCATTTTTGATGGTCCGACAAAATTTTAGGTCATCTGGGTCAAGTTTTACGGCCCAAAAATAGAAAAAAATAAGGAACGGTCATGAAGAGGCGATGATTAATGTTCCTTAGTTCATTTTGGATGGGATGTCAAAATTTTAGTAGATCCGGGTTCGGGCGCCTGGATCCAAGTTGATGGCGCGGGCTATAGCACACGAAATTTGGGAATCGG
Source organism: Nicotiana otophora (assembly GCA_000715115.1). Lineage (NCBI taxonomy): Eukaryota > Viridiplantae > Streptophyta > Magnoliopsida > Solanales > Solanaceae > Nicotiana > Nicotiana otophora. The sequence continues at coordinate 120,582 of AWOL01S0018213.1, forward strand.
ACGGAATTTCAGTTTTATGGCCCTTAAACTTCAAATAAAGAGTAACGGTCATAGCGAGGCGATGACTAATGTTCCTTAGGTCTTTTCTGATTGGCCGATAAAATTTTAGGCGATTCGGGTCCAGTCATCCGGACCCATACAGATAGTGTGGGCTATAGAACATGAAAAACTAGGAATCGACCAGAATTCCAGTTTTATGGCCTAAAACATCCAAAAATGTGAACGTTCATAGAGAGGTGATGAATAATGTTCCTTAGGTCATTTTTGATGAGCCGGAAAATTTTTAGGCGATCCACATCCGGGCGCTGGACCCATGCGGAAGGAGTGGGCAGCACACGAAAATTTTGGAATCTGCCGAAAATCCAGTTTTACTGCTCTAAAACGCCAAAAAATGAGAAACGGTCATGGCGAGGCGATTACTAATGTTCCTTAGGTCATTTTTGATAGGTCGGCAAAATTTTAGGCGATCCAAGTCCGGGCGCCTGAACCCATGCAGATAGCGTGGGCTATAACATGCGAAAATCTTGGAATCGGATGAAATTCCCGTTTTATGGCCCTAAAATACCAAAAAATAAGGAATGATTATGGAGAAGCGATGACTAATGTTCCTTAGATCTTTTTTTATGGGTCGGTAAAATTTTAAGCGATCCAGGTCTGGGTGCCTGAACATATCCGAATTGAGCGGGCTATAGCACACGAAATCAGGGAATCAGACGGAATTCATCTTTTACGGCCCTAAATGCCAGAAATTGAGGAACGGTCATGGCGAGGCGATGTCTAATGTTCTTCAGGTCATTTTTGCTAGACGACAAAATTTGAGGCTATCTGGATCCGAGCGCCCGGACCCATGCGGATTGCGGCACGTGAAAATCTTGGAATCGGCAGAATTCCAATTTTATGCCCCTAAAATGCCAAAAAACGAGGAACGATTAGGGCGAAGTGATGACGAATGTTCCTTATATCATTTTATGGGCAGGCAAAATTTTAGGCGATCCGGGTTAGGGTACGGGACCCATACGGATGGCGTGGGCTATTTGTACACGAAAATCTTGGAATTAAGTAGAATTACAGTTTTACGACCCTAAAACTCCAAAATATAAGGAACGATCATGGCGAGATAGTGAGTAATGTTCCTTAGGTCATTTTTGATGGGTCGGCCAAATTTTAGACGATCCAGCTCCGGGCGCTCGTACCCATATGGACGACGTGGGTTATCATATACGAAAATGAGAGAATCGGGCGGAATTCTAATTTTATAGCCCTAAAATGCCAAAAAAGATTAATGGTCATGACTAATATTCGTTACGTTGTCTTTGATGGGCCAAAAAGTTTTTAGGTAGTTCGGGTTCGGGTTCCCGGACCCATGCGGATGGTGTGGGCTATAACACACAAAAATATGAGAATCAGCAGAATTTTAGTTTTATGGCCCTAAAAGGCCAAAAAATAGGAATGATCATGGCGAGGCGATGACTAGTGTTCCTTAGGTTATTTTTGACGGGTCGGCACAATTTTAGGCGGTCCGTGTACGGGCATCCGGACCCGTGCGGATGGCATTGACTATAACACACGATAATTAGAGAATTGGACGGAATTCTTATTTTATTGCCCTAAAACGCAAAAAGCGAGGAACGTCCATGGCGAGGATAAAACTAATGTTCCTTAGATTTTATATGATGGGCCGACAAAATTTTAAGCGATCCAGGACCGGGCACCTAGACCCATGCAGATGGCATGGGCTATAGCACACAAAAATCTGAGAATCGGGTGGAATTCCAAGTTTACGGCCCTATAACACCAAAACAATAAGGAACGGTCATGGAGAGGCAATGACTAATGTTTCTTAGGTCGTTTTTGATTGAACGAAAATTTGTAGGCGGGCCAATTCCTGGCGCCCGGACCCATGCAAATGGCGTGGCGAATCAGGGAGAATTCCAGTTTTAGGGCCTTAAAACACCAAAAAATGAGGAAAGGTCATAGCAAGGCGATGACTAATATTGCTTAGGTCATTTTGGATGGCCGACAAACTTTTAGGCGATCCGGGTCCGGGCATGGACCCATGCAAATGGCGTGGGCTATAGCGCGCAAAAATATGAGAATCGGGCAAAATTCTAGTTTTATGGACCTAAAATGCCAAACAATATGGTATGTTTATGGTGAGGCGATGACTAATGTTCTTTAGGTCTTTTTTTATGTGCCGACAGAATTTTAGGCGATCCAGGTGCCCGGACCCATCTGGATGGCGTGAGCTATAGCATATGAAAATCTGGGAATCAGATAAAATTCTAGTTTTATGGCCCGCAAATGCCAAAAAAAGAGGAACGGTCAAGGCGAGGGGCTGGCTAATATTCCTTACGACATTTTTGATGGGCCGGCAAAATTTTAGGTGACCCGAGTCCGGTCGCCCCGACCCATACGGATAGCTTGGGCTATTGCATACGAAAATCTAGAAATTAGGCAGAATTCTAGTTTTACGGCCCTAAAACGCCAAAAATGAGGAACGACCATGGAGAGGTAATGACTAATGTTCCGTAGATCGTATTTGACGGACAGACAAACTTTTAGACTATACGGGATCGAGCGCCTGAACTCATGCGGAAGGCGTGGGATACAGCACAAATATCTGGGAATCACGCGAAGTTCTAATTTTATTACCCTAAAACGCCAAAAAATGAAGAACGGTCATGGATAGGCAATGGCTAATGTTCCTCAGGTCGTTTTGATAGCCTGGAAAATTTTTACGCGATCCGGGTCCAGGCGCTTGTACCGATGCAGATGGCAAGGGCTATAGAACACGAAAATTTGGGAATCGGGCGAAATTCTAATTTTACGGCCCTAAAACGCTTAAAAACGAGGAACGATCATAGCGAGGCAATGATTAATATTGCTTAGGTCATTTTTTATGGGCCGGAAAAATTATAGGCGATCCGAATCCGGGCGGCCGGACCCATGTGGATGGCGTGGGATATATCATGTGAAAATATGGGAATCAGGCAGAATTTCAGTTTTCTGGCCGTAAAACGCCAAAAATAAGAAATGTTTATGGCGAGGTGATTACTAATGTTCCTTAGATCATTTTTATGGGCCTGCAAAATTTTAGGCGATCTAGGTCTGTGTGCCCGGATCCATCCGGATGGTGTGGGCTATAGCACACGAAAATCTGGGAATCAGGCGGAATTTTAGTTTTATGGCCCTAAAATACCAAAAAAACGAGGAAAGGTCATGGCGAGGAGTTAATTAATGTTGCTTAGGTCATTGTTTATTGGCTTGAAAAATTTTAGACGATCCTGGCTAGCGCGTGTTGTTCCATGCGGATGACGTGGGCTATAGCATACGAAAATCTGGAAATCGAACAGAATCTCTGTTTTACGTCCCTAAAACGCCAAAATATGAGGAACGATCATGGCGAGGCGATGACTAATTTTCCTTAGGTCGTATTTTTATTGGTCGGCTTAATTTTTGGATATACGTGTCCGGTCGCCTGGACCCATGCGGATGGCATGGGCTATATAAGCACTCGAAAATCTGAGAATCTGGAGAAATTCCAGTTTTGTTGGTCTAACATTCCAAAACATGAGGAACGAACATGGCGAGTTGATGACTAATGTTTCTTAGGTCATTTTTGATGGGCCAACAAAATTTTAGGCGATACGTGTCTGGGCTCCCGGACCCATGCGAATGGCGTGGTCTAGCACACCAAAATCTGAAATTAGGCAAAATTCTAGTTTTACTTCCCTAAAACGCTAAAAAAAAGAACGGTCATGGCGAAATAGTGAGTACTGTTTCTTAGGTCATTTTTCATGGGCAGGCAAAATTTTAGGCGAACTGGGTCCAAATTTCATGAGGTACACGAATATATAGAAATGGGGCAGAATTACAATTTTATGACCCTAAAACGCCAAAAAGGAGGAATGGTCATGGCAAGGCGATGAATAGTGTTTCTTAGGTCATTTTTGATGGTCCGACAAAATTTTAGACGATCCAGGGCCGAGTGCCCAGTCCCATACGGAGGCGTGGGCTATAGCACATGAAAATATGAGAATCAGACGGAATTCTGATTTTATGGCCCTAAAACGCCAAAAATGAGGAACGGTCATGGAAAGGCGATGACTAATGTTCCTTAGGTCATTTTTGATAGGCCGACAAAATTTTTGGCTATCCGAGACCGGGCGCCTAGACCCACGCGGATAGCTTGTGCTATAGTACACGAAAATCTGGGAATTGGGCAGAATTCCAATTTTACGACCCTAAAACGCTAAAAATTGAGGAATGGCCATGGCGAGGTAATGACTAATGTTCCGTAGGTCATATTTGACGGGCCGATAAACTTTTAGGCTATCCGGGATCGGGCCGAACCCAGGCGGATAACGTAGGATATATCACACGAATATCTGGGAATCATGCAGAATTTCAATTTTATTGCCCTAAAATGCCAAAAAATGAGGAACGGTCATGGCGAGGCGATGGCTAATGTTCCTCAGGTCGTTTTGATAGGTCGACAAAATGTTAGGCTATCCGAGACCGGGCACCCAGACCATGCAGATAGCTTGGGCTATAACACACGAAAATTTGGGAATTGGGCAGAATTCCAATTGTACGGCCCTAAAACGCCAAAAAAGGGGAACGGCCATGGCGAGATAATAACTAATGTTTCGTAGGTCGTATTTGACGGGCCGGATAACTTTTAGGCTATTCGGGATCGGGCTCCCGATCCCATGCAGATTTAGATGATCCGAGGCCTAGCGCCCAATTTATATGCAAAATTTTAGGCAAATTGGGTCCAGTTTTCATGGGGCACATGAATATCTAGAAATGGGACAGAATTCGAGCTCTATGGCCCTAAAATGCCAAAAAAGGAGGAATGGTCATGGCGTGGCAATGAATAATGTTCCTTAGGTCATTTTTGATAGTCCGGCAAACTTTTAGATGATCTGGGTCGAGCTCCCAATCCCATGCGGAGGCGTGGGCTATAGCACACAAAAATTTGAGAATCGGGTACAATTTTGATTTTATTGCCCTAAAACGTCAAAACATAAGGAACCGTTATGGAAAGGCGATCGATAATGTTCCTTCGGTCATTTTTTATAGGCCGACAAAATTTTAGGCTATCCTAGATCGGACGCCCAGACCCATGCAGATGGCGTGGGCTATAACACACAAAAATCTGAGAATTAGGCGAAATTCTAGTTTTACGGCCCTATATAGCCAAACAATATTGAATAGTCGTGGGGAAGCGATGAATAATGTTTCTTAGGTCGTTTTTGATAGGCCGACAAAATTAAAGGCAATCCGGGTCTGGGCACCCGAACCCATGCAGATGGTGTGGGCTATAGCAAGTGAAAATGTGAGAATGAGGCGGAATTCAAGTTTTACGGCCCTAAAATACTAAATAAGGAGTAACGGTCATAGGGAGACGGTGAGTAATATTTCTTAGGTCATTTTGCATGGGCAGGAAAATTTTTAGGCGAACCGGGTCCAGGCGCTCGGACTCATGCGGATGGCGTGGGGAACAAGAATATCTGGAAATGGGGTAGAATTCCAGTTTTATGACCCTAAAATGCTAAAAAATGAGGAATGGTCTTGGCGAGGAAATGACTAATGCTCATTAGGTCATTTTTGATAGCCCGACAAAATTTTAGACGATCCGGGGTCGGATGCCCAGTCTCATGCAGATGGCATGGGCTATAGCACACGAAAATCTAGAAATCGGATGGAATTTCAGTTTCATGGCCCTAAAATGCCAAAACACGAGGAACGGTCATGGAAAGACGATGATTAATGTTCCTTAGGTCATTTCTGATGGAATGACAAAATTTAGGCTATCCGAGACGGGCACTCAGACCCATGCAGATGGCGTGGGCCATAACACAAAAATCTGGGAATCAGGTGGAATTCCAGTTTTACGGCCTAAAAGGCCAAATTATGTGGAATAGTCATAGCGATGCGATGAATAGTGTTCCTTAGGTCATTTTTGATAGGCCGGCAAACTTTTAGGCGATCCGTGTCCGGGTGCGTGGACCTATGACGATGATATGGGCTATAACACACAAAAATCTTGGAATCTGCTAGAATTCCAGTATTACGGCCATAAAACGCCAATACACAAGGAACGATCACGGTGAGACGGTAACTAATGTTCCTTAGGTTATTTTTGATAGTTGGCAAAATTTTAGGCGACCAGGGTCTGGCCGCCCGGGCCCATACAGAAAGCGTGGGCTATAGCACACAAAAATTTGGAAAACGGGTGAGCGTCCAGTTTTATGGTCCTAAACGCCAGAAAATGAGGAACGGTCATGGCGAGGCGGAGACTATTATTCCTTAGGTCATTTTGTATGGATTGGACAAATTTTAAGCGATCTGGGTCCGGGCGCCCTGATACATGCGGATGACGTGGGCTATAGAACACAAAAGTTTGGGGATTAGGCGAAATTCCAGTTTTACGGCCCTAAAATGCCAAAAACCGAGGAACGGTCATGAAGGTGGTGACTATTGTTCATTAGGTCATTTTTGATGGTCCGTCCAAATTTTAGGCGATCCAAGCTCGTCTGCCTTGGCCATGCAGAAGGCATGGGCTACAACACAAGAAAATGTGAGAAACAAGCGAAATTCCAGTTATGGCCCTAAAATACCAAAAAATGAGGAATGGTGGCGAAGTGGTGTCTATTGTTCCTTGTGTCATTTTTGATGGTCCGGCAAAATTTTAGGTGATCCTGGTCTGGCAGCCCGGGTCCATGCAGATGGCGCGGGCTATAACACACGAAAATCTAGAAATTTGGGAAAATTCTAGTTTTATCGCCTTTAAATGCCAAAAATCGAGGAACGATCATGGAGAGGTGATGACTAATATGTCCTAGGTCATGGCGAGGTGATGACTAATGTTCCTTAGGTCATTTTTTATGGGCAGAATAAATTTTAGGTGATCCGTGTCCGGATGCTCGGACCCATACGGATGGTGTGGGCTAACTATAGCATACGAAAATTTGAGAATCGGGTGAAATTCCAGTTTTAAGGCCCTAAAACACCAAAAACAAAGAACGGTCATGGCAAAGTGATGACTAATGTTCCTTAGGTCATTTCGGATTAGCCGAAAAAATTTTAGGCTATTCGAGATCGGGCGCCCAGACCCACGCGGATGGCGTGGGCTAATACATACAAATATTTGAGAATCAGGCAAAATTCCAGTTTTACGGCCCTAAAAAGCCAAAAAATATGGAATTGTCATGGCGATGCGATGAATAATGTTACTTAGGTCATTTTAGATAGGCCTACAAAATTAAAGGTGATCCGTGTCCGGGCGCTTGAACCCATGTGGATGGTGTGGGCTATAGTACACGCAAATCTAAAAATCAGGCGGAATTCAAGTTTTACGGCCCTTAATGCCAAAAAACAAGGAACAATAATGGCAAGGTGATGACTAATGTTCCTTAGGGAGTTTTTGATGGGATGGAAAATTTTTAGGCGATCCTGGTCTGGGCGCGCCGAACCATGCCGATGACGTGGGCTATAGCACCTGAAAAGTTGGAAATCGGGCAGAATTCTCGTTTACAGCCCTAAAACGCCAAAAAGGAGGAATGTCCATGGCGAGATGATGAGTAATGTTCCTTAGGTCATTTGTCATGGTCAGGCAAAGTTTTAGACGCACCAGGTCCAGGCGCCTGGACCTGGTGCGTCTAAAACTTTGCCTGACCATGACAAATGACCTAAGGAACATTATTCATTGCCACGCCATAACCATTCCTCCTTTTTTGGCATTTTAGGGCCATAAAACTGCAATTCTACCATATTTACAGATTTCGTATGCCCCACATCATTCGCATGGGTCCAGGCGCCTGGACCTGGTGCGTCTAAAACTTTGCCTGACCATGACAAATGACCTAAGGAACATTATTCATTGCCACGCCATAACCATTCCTCCTTTTTTGGCATTTTAGGGCCATAAAACTGCAATTCTACCATATTTACAGATTTCGTATGCCCCACATCATTCGCATGGGTCCAGGCGCCTGGACCTGGTGCGTCTAAAACTTTGCCTGACCATGACAAATGACCTAAGGAACATTATTCATTGCCACGCCATAACCATTCCTCCTTTTTTGGCATTTTAGGGCCATAAAACTGCAATTCTACCATATTTACAGATTTCGTATGCCCCACATCATTCGCATGGGTCCAGGCGCCTGGACCTGGTGCGTCTAAAACTTTGCCTGACCATGACAAATGACCTAAGGAACATTATTCATTGCCACGCCATAACCATTCCTCCTTTTTTGGCATTTTAGGGCCATAAAACTGCAATTCTACCATATTTACAGATTTCGTATGCCCCACATCATTCGCATGGGTCCAGGCGCCTGGACCTGGTGCGTCTAAAACTTTGCCTGACCATGACAAATGACCTAAGGAACATTATTCATTGCCACGCCATAACCATTCCTCCTTTTTTGGCATTTTAGGGCCATAAAACTGCAATTCTACCATATTTACAGATTTCGTATGCCCCACATCATTCGCATGGGTCCAGGCGCCTGGACCTGGTGCGTCTAAAACTTTGCCTGACCATGACAAATGACCTAAGGAACATTATTCATTGCCACGCCATAACCATTCCTCCTTTTTTGGCATTTTAGGGCCATAAAACTGCAATTCTACCATATTTACAGATTTCGTATGCCCCACATCATTCGCATGGGTCCAGGCGCCTGGACCTGGTGCGTCTAAAACTTTGCCTGACCATGACAAATGACCTAAGGAACATTATTCATTGCCACGCCATAACCATTCCTCCTTTTTTGGCATTTTAGGGCCATAAAACTGCAATTCTACCATATTTACAGATTTCGTATGCCCCACATCATTCGCATGGGTCCAGGCGCCTGGACCCATGCGAATGATGTGGGGCATACGAAATCTGTAAATATGGTAGAATTGCAGTTTTATGGCCCTAAAATGCCAAAAAAGGAGGAATGGTTATGGCGTGGCAATGAATAATGTTCCTTAGGTCATTTGTCATGGTCAGGCAAAGTTTTAGACGCACCAGGTCCAGGCGCCTGGACCCATGCGAATGATGTGGGGCATACGAAATCTGTAAATATGGTAGAATTGCAGTTTTATGGCCCTAAAATGCCAAAAAATGAGGAATGGTCATAGCGAGGCGATGACTAATGTTCCTTAAGTCATTTTTGTTGATGGGTTGGCAAAATTTTAGGCGATCTGGGGCCGTGCGCCCAGTCCCATGCGGATGGCGTGGGCTATAACAGACAAACATATGAGAATTGAGCGAAATTCCGGTTTTATGGCCCTAAAAATCCCAAAAATGAGGAACGGTCATGGCAAGATGATGACTAACGTTCCTTAGGTAATTTTTGATGGACAGACAAAATTTTAGGCTATTCAAGATCGGGCTTCAAGACCCATGCAAATGACGTGGACTATAGCACATGAAAATCTGAGAATTAGGTGGAATTCCAGTTTTACGGCCGTAAAAAGCCAAAAATTGTGGAATGTTCATGGCGAAGCGATGGATAATGTTCCTTATGTCATTTTTGATAGGCCGACAAAAACTAAAGGCGATCCGGGTTCGGGTGCCCGAACCTATGCGAATGGTGTGGGCTATAGCACGCGCAAATCTGGGAATCAAGCGGAATTCAAGTTTTACGACCCTAAAATGCCAAAAAACGAGGAAAGGTCACGGAGAGGCGATGGATAATGTTCCTTAGGTCGTTTTTGATGTGCCGTCAAAATTTAGGCAATCCAGGTACGGGCGTGCGAACCCATGCCGATGACATGGGCTATAACGCACGAAAATCTAGAAGCGGGTCATGGTGAGGCGATGACTAATGTTCCTTAGTTTTTTTTTGATAGGACGGAAAAATTTTAGGCAATCTGGGTCCGACCGCCCGGGCCCATGCAGAAGGCGTGGGATAGCATACGAAAATCTGAGAAAGGAGCAAAATTCTAATTTTATGGCCCTAAAATGCCAAAAATGAGGAACGGTCATGGCGTGGCGGAGTCTATTGCTCCTTAGGTTATTTTTTATAGGCCGGCAAAATTTTAAGTGATCCGGGTCCTAGCACCCGGATAAATGCGGATAGCATGGGCTATAGCACACGAAAATTTAGGAATCGGGCGAAATTCCAGTTTTATGGCCCTAAAAAGCCAAAAAAGAGGAACGGTCATAGAGAGGCGATTACTATTGTTTATTAGGTCGTTTTTGATAGTCGGCAAATTTTTAGGCAATCCGAGTCCGGCTGCCCGGGCCCATGCAGAAGACGTGGGCTATGCACACAAAAATCTGGAAAACGGGCGAAAGTCCAATTTTATGGTCCTAAAATACCAAAAATGAGGAACGGTCATAGCGATGCGGTGATTGTTGTTCCTTAGGTCATTCTTTATGGTTTGAAAATATTTTATGTGATCCGGGATCGATTGCCTGGGCCAAAGCAAAAAGCGTGGTCTATAGCACACGAAAATCTAGGAATCAGGCGAAATTCCAGTTTTATGGCCCTAAAATGCCAAAACATGAGGAACGGTCATGGAGAAGTGGTGACTATTGTTCTTTATGTAATTTTTGATGGTATGGCAAAATTTTAGGCAATCCGGATCCAGCCGCCCTGGTCTATGTAGAAAGCATGGGCTATAACACACGAAAATCTAGAAATCGGACGAAATTCTAGTTTTATGGATGGCGAGGTGATGACTAATGCTCCTTATGTCATTTTTAATGGGCCGTCGAAATTTTAAGCGATCCGGGTCCAGGCGCCGAGATACATGCCGATGGCGTGGGTTATAGCACACGAAAATTTAGGAGTCGGGTGGAATTCTTATTTTACGGCCCTAAAATGCCAAAAAATGAGTAACTCCCATGGTGAGGTGATAACTAATGTTCCTTAGGTCATTCTGGATGGGCAGGAAAAATTTAAGCGATTCAGGTGTGGGTGCCCGGGCCCATGCAAATGGTGTGGGCGATAACACACGAAAATCTGGGAATCAGACGGAATTCCAAATTTATGGCCCTAAAATGCCAAAAAATGAGGAACGGTTAAGGCAAGACAATCGCTAATGTTCCTTAGGTCGTTTTTGATGGGCTGAAAATATTTTAAGCTATTCGGGTCTGGGCGCTCGGACCCATACGGATGGCGTGGGCGATAGCACACAAAAATATAGGAATAGGTCGGAATTTAAGTTTTATGACCCTAAAATGCCAAAACAATGAGGAACGGTCATGGCGATGCGATGACTAATGTTCCTTAAGTCCTTTTTGATGGGCTGGCAAATTTTAGCCGATCCGGGTCCAGGCGCCCAGACCCATGCGGATGGTGTGGGCTATAACATATGAAAATTTAGGAATCGGGCAAAATTCTAGTTTTATGGGGATAAAACGCCAAAAAAAAGAGGAACGATAATGGCGAGGCAATGACTAATGTTCCTTAGGTAATTTTTGTTAGGCCGTCAAATTTTAAGCGATCTAGGTTCAAGCGACCAGACCCATGCGGATGGCTTGGGCACACACGAATATGTGGAAATCGGGCGGAATTCCAGTTTTATGGTCCTTAAACGCCAAAAAATGAGGAACGGTCATGGCGATGTGATGACTAATATTCCTTATGTTGTTTTTGATGGGTCGACAAAATTTTAGGCAATTCGCGTCCGGATGCCCGGACCCATGCAGATGGCGTGGGCAATTGGACACGAAAATCGGGGAATCAGGTAGAATTCTAATTTTATGGCACTAAAATGCCAAAAATGAGGAACAGTCATGGCGAGGCGATGGCTAATGTTTCTTAGGTCATATTTATAGGCCGACAAAATTTTAGGCGGTCCAGGTCCTGGCGCCTGGACTCATATTGATGGTATGGGCTATAGCACACAAATATGAGTAACGGTCATGGCGAGACGATGACTAATATTGCTTAGGTCATTTTTGATAGGCTGGCAAAATTTTGGGTGATTCGGGTCCAGGCACCCGGACCCATGCGAATGGTGCGGGCTGTAACACGCGAAAATCTGGGAATCAGACGGAATTCCAGCTTTATGGCCCTAAAACATCAAAAAATAAGGAATGATTATGGCGAGGCGATGACTAATGTTCCTTAGGTCTTTTTTATGGGCAGAAAAAAATTTAGGCGATCCGGGTGCCTGTACCCATCCAGATGGCATGGACTATAGCACACAAAAATATGAGAATCGGGCAGAATTCTAGTTTAAGGGCCCTAAAATGCAAAACAATGCGGAACGGTCATGGCGAGATGATTACTAATGATCCTCAGGTCATTTTTGATGGGCTAAATTGTTTTAGGCTATTGAGGTCCACGCGCCCTCACCCATGTGGATGGTTTTGGCTATAGCACACAAAAATCTGAGAATCATGCGAAATTTTAGTTTTATGTCCCAAAATCGCCAAAAAATGAGGAACGGTCATGGCGAGGTGATCTCTAATATTACTTAGGTTATTTTTGATAGGCTGGAAAAATTTTAGGCTATGGGCCCGGGTGCTCGAACCCTTTTGGATGGCGTGGGCTATGCTCATGAAAAGTTGAGAATCAGGTAGAATTCAAGTTTTAAGACCCTAAAATGCCAAAAAAGAAGAACGGTAATGGCGAGGAGATGAATAAGGTTCCTTAGGTTATTTTCTATGGGTAGATAAAATTTTAGGCGATCCGAGTCGGGCGCCCAGACCCATGCGGATGGCGTGGGCAGTAGCAAACGAAAATCTAGGAATGAGGCAAAGTTCCAGTTTTATGGCCATAAAACGCCAAAAAAGAGGAACAATCATGGTGAGGTGATGACTAATGCTCCTTAGGTTGTTTTTGATAGGCCGTAAAAATTTTAGGCGATCCGAGTCTGGCCGCCCGGACCCATGCAAAATGCATGGGCTATAGCACTTGAAAATTTGGGAAACACACAAAATTCCAGTTTTATGTCCCTAAAACGCCAAAAAATGGGGAACAATCACGGTGAGGCGGAGACTATTGTTCCTTAGGTCATTATTTATGGGCTAAAACGTTTTTAAGTAATCTGGATCCGGGCACCCGGATACATGCGGATGAATTTTATTGTTCCTAATATCATTTTTCATAGTTCGGCAAAAATTTTAGGCGATCTGGGTTCGGCCGCCCGGGTCCATGCAGAAGGCATGGGCTAACATATGAAAGTTTGGAAATCGGGCGGAATTCTAGTTTTATGGCCCTTAAATGCTAAAACCTGAGGAACAATCATGGCGAGGTGATGACTGATATGTCTTAGATCGTTTTTGATTGGGCGACAAATCTTTAGGCTATCCGGGTCCGACCGTCCAGACCCATGTGGATGGCGTGGGCTATAGCACAAGAAAATTTGGGAATCAGGTGGAATTATAATTTTATGGCCCAAAAGTGCCAAAAAATAGGAATGGTCATGACGAGTTGATGACTAATATTCCTGAGGTCGTTTTTGATGGCCCGACAAAATTTTAAGCGATCCGGGTCTGGGCACCCGGACCCATACACATGGCGTGGGCGCACACTAAAATTAGGAAATCGGGTTAAATTCTACTTTTACGGCCCTAAAACGCCAAAAAACGAGTAACAACCATCTCGAGGTGATGGCTAATGTTCCTAAGGTCGTTCTTGACGGGCATACAAAATTTAGGCATTCCGGGTCTGGGCACCCGGACCCATACACATGGCGTGGGCGCTACCACATGAAAATTTGTGAATCGGACGAAATTCTATATTTATGGCCCTAAAATGCCAAAAATAATAAGGAACAGTCATGTCAAGGCGATCACTACTGTTCCTAAGGTCATTTTTTATGGGCCGACAAAATTTTAGGCGATTAGGGTCCGGGCGCTTGGACTCATACGGATAGCGTGGGCGATAACATATGAAAATATGGGAATAGGACGGAATTTCAGTTTTATAACCCTATAATGCCAGAAAAATGAGGAACGGTCATGGCGATACGATGACTAATGTTCCTTAGGTCATAGTTTATGGGCCGAAAACTTTTAGGCCATCCGGGTCCGGGCGCCCAGACCCACGCGGATGGCGTGGGCTATATAGCACATGAAAATTTGGAAATCGGTCAAAATTCCAATTTAATGGTGCTAAAACGCTAAAAAAAGAGGAACGGTCATGGTGAGGCGATGATTAATGTTTCTTAGTTTGTTGTTTTATAGGCCAGCAAAATTTTAGGCGATCCGGGTTCGGCCGCCCGGGCCCATGCAGAAGGCATGAGCTATAACACATGAAAATCTTGGAAATGGGCGGAATTCCAGTTTTACGGCCCTAAAACGTCAAAAATGAGGAACGGTCATGGCGAGGCGGAGTCTATTGCTCCTTAAGTTATTTTTTATGGGCCGGCAAAATTTTAAGTGATCCTGGTCCTGGCACCCGGATAAATGCGGATGGAGTGGATTATAGACATGAAAATTTAGGAATCGGGCGAAATTCCAGTTTTATGGCCCTAAAATGCCAAAAAATGAGGAACGGTCATGGCGAGGTGGTGACTATTGTTTCTTAGGTCATTTATTATGGTACAGAAAAATTTTAGGTGATCCGGGTCCGGTCCACCGGGCCCATACAGAAAGCGTGGGCTATAGCACACAAAAATCTGAGAATCGGGCAGAATTCCAGTATTATGGCCCTAAAATGCAAAAATTCGAGAAACGGTCACGACGAAGTGGTGAATATTGTTCCTTATGCCACTTTTTATGGTTCAAAATTTTTTTAGACGTTCCGGGTCCGACCATCCGTGTCCATGCATTAGGCGTGGGCTAACACACGAAAATCTCGAAATATGGCGGAATTCAATTTTTAGGGCCCTTAAATGCCAAAAATCGAGGAACAGTCATGGCGAGGTAATGGAAAATATTACTTAAGTCATTTTTTATAGGCTGGCAAAATTTTAGACTATCCGGGTCCGGGCGCCTAGACCCATGCGGATGGCGTGAGCTATAGCACACGAAAATCTAGGAATCGGGTAGAATTCTAGTTTTACGACCCTAAAATGCCAAAAAGCGAGTAATGACCATCTTGAGATGCTGACTAATGTTCCTAAGGTCGTTCCTAATGGGCAGACAAAATTTAGGCGATCCGGGTCCGGGCATCTGGACCCATGCAGATGGCGTGGACGATAGCACATGAAATAATATAGGAGCCCTAAAATTCCAAAATATAAGAAACGATCGTGGCAAGGCGATCGCTAATGTTCCTTAGGACATTTTTGATGGGCCGACAAAATTTTAGGCGATTTGGATCCGGATGATCGGACCCATACTGATGGAGTGGGCGATAACACACGAAATTATGGGAATAGGTTGAAATTTCAATTTTATGATACCAAAATGCCAAAATATGAGGAACGATCATGGCGATGTGATGACTAATGTTCCTTAGGTCGTTTTTGAAGAGCCGACAAATTTTAGGCGGTCCGTGTCCGGGCGCCCAAGTGATAATTAATGTTACTTAGATCATTTTTCATGCGCTCATGAGGATGGCATGGGCGATAGCATACCAAAATCTAGGAATATTGCGAAATTTCAGTTTTATGACCCTAAAACGAGGAACGGTGATATCAATGCGTTGACTAATATTCCTTAGGTCATATTTTATGGGCCGACAAATTTTAGGCAATCTGGGTCCGGGCGCCCAGACCCATACGGATGGCGTAGGCTGTAGCGTACGATAATTTGGAAATCGGGCGAATTTCCAGTTTTATGTTCCTAAAATGCCAAAAAACGAAGAACGGTCACGGCAAGGCAGGATTCCAGGTTTATGGCACTAAAATGCCAAAAATGAGGAACAGTCATGGCGAGGCGATGACTAATGTTCCTTAGATCATTTTGACTGGCCGGCAAAATTTTAGGCGGTCCAGGTTATGGCGCCCGGACCCATGTGGATGGCGTGTGCTATAATATACAAAAATCTGAGAATCTGGCGGAATTCCAGTTTTGTGACAAAAAAATGCCAAAAATGAGAAACGATCATGACGAGACGATTACTAATATTGATTAGGTTATTTTTGATAGTCCGGAAATATTTTAGGCGATCCAGGTCCGGGCGCCTGGACCCATGCGGATGGCGTGGGCAATAGCACACCAAAATCTGGGAGTCGGGTGAAATTCCAGTTTTATGGCCCAAAAACTCCAAATAATAATAAATGGTTATGGCGAGGCGAAGACTAATGTTCCTTAGGTTTTTATTTTTATGGAATGGCAACATTTTTGGCGATCCGCGATCCGGGTCCGGGTGACCGGACCCATCCGGATGGCGTGGGCAGAATCGGGCAGAATTCTAGTTTTATGGCCCTAAAATGCCAAAAAATGAGGAACGATCATGGCGTGGAGATTACTAATGTTTCTTATGTCATTTTTGATGGGCCTAAAATTTTACAGGCGATCCGGATCCGGGAGCCCAGGCCCATACGGATGGCGTGGGCGATAGCACACGAAAATCTAGGAATAGGGTAGAATTGCAGTTTTATGGCCCTAAAACACCGAAAAATAAGGAACGACCATGGCTATGCGATGACTAATATTACTTAGGCTATCCGGGTCCGTGCGCCCGGACCCATACAGATGGCGTAGGCTATAGCACATAATAATTTAGGAATCAGGCGAAATTCCAGTTTTATGTTCCGAAATGCCAAAAAATGAGGAACGGTCATGGCGAGGCGATGACTAATGTTCCTTAGGTTATTTTTCATGGTCCGGAAAAATTTTAGGCTATTTGGGTCCTGGCGCCCGGACCCATACAGATGGCGTGGACTATAACATATGAATATCTAGAAATCGGGCGGAATTCCAATATTTTGGCCTTAAAACGCAAACAAATGAGGAAAGGTCATGGCGAGGTGATGACTAATGTTCCTTAGGTTATTTTTGATGGACCAGTAAAAGTTTAGGCGATTCGGGTCCGGCACCCGGACTTATGTGGATGGTGTGGGCTATAGAACATGACAATCGGAGAATCACGCAGAATTCCAGTTTTATGACACTAAAATACCAAAAATGAGGAACAGTCATGGAGAGGCGATGACTAATGTTCCTTAGGTCGTTTTGATAGACCGGCAAAATTTTAGGTGGTCCAGGTTCTGGCGCCCGGACCTATGCGGTTGGCGTGTGCTGTAGCACACCAAAATCTGAGAATATGGCGGAATTCCAGTTTTACGGTCCTAAAATGCCAAAAATAATGAGGAACGGTCATGGCGAGGCGATGACTAATATTGCTTAGGCCGATTTTGATAGGCCCGAAAATTTTTAGGCGATCCAGATCCGGGCGCCCGAACCCATGCGAATGGCGTGGGCTATAGCACACGAAAATTTAGGAATCAGGCGAAATTCCACATTTATGGCCCTAAAACACCAAATAATAAGGAATGGTTATGGAGAGGCGATGACTAATGATCCTTAGGTCTTTTTTTATGGGCCGGCAAAATTTTAGGCGATCCTAGTCCGGGTGCCCGAATCCATCCGGATGGCTTGGGCTATAGTACATGAAAATATGAGAATCTGGTAGAATTCCATTTTTATGTCCCTAAAACACCAAAAAATGAGGAACGGTTATGGCGAGGAGATTACTAATGTTTCTTTGGTCATTTTTGATGGGTCAAAAGTTTTATAGGCGATCCGGGTTCGGGTGCCCGGACCCATATAGATGGCGTGGGCGATAACACAGGAAAATCTAGGAATATGGCAGAATTTCAGTTTTATGACCCTAAAACGCCGAAAAATGAGGGACGTTCATGGCTATGCAATGCCTATCGTTATGCAGATGGCGTAGGCTATAACACAGGATAATTTGGGAATCAGGTGAAATTCCAGTTTTATATTCCGAAAATGCCAAAAAATGAGTAACGGTTATGGCGAGACGATGAATAATGTTCCTTAGGTCATTTTTCATGGGACAGTAAATTTTAGGCGATCCAGTTCCTGGCGCACGGACCTATGTGGATGGCATGGGCTATAGATCACGAAAATATGGAAATCGGGCGAAATTCTAGTTTTAGGGCCCTAAACTGCACAAACCAAGAAATGTTCAGGGAGAGTCGGTGACTATTATTCATTATGTAGTTTTTATGGTCCGGCCAAATTTTAGGCAATCCGGATCTGGGCGCCTTGGCCCATGCAAAAGGCATGGGCTATAGCACAAGAAAATCTGGGAAACATGCGAAATTCCAGTTTTATGGCCCTAAAACACCAAAAAACGAGGAACTGTCATGCAGAGCGGTGACTATTGTTCCTTAGGTCATTTCTTGTGGTCCGACAAAATTTTAGGTGATCTAGATCTGGTTTCCCGGGCCTATACAGAAGGCGTGGGCTATAGCACACGAAAATTTGGAAATCACGCAAAATTCCAATTTTATGGCCCTAAAATGCCAACAAGCGAGGGACGGTTATGGCAAAGTGGTAGTTGTTATTCCTTATGTCGTTTTTGATGGTCCGACAAAATTTTAATCAATTCGGGTCTGGCTGCCCGGGTCCATGTAGAAGGTGTGGGCTATAACACACGAAAATCTAGAAATCGGACAGAATTCTAGTTTTATGAACCTGATATGCCAAAAAATGAGGAACGGTTGTGGCTAGGTGGTGACTAATGTTCCTTAGTTCGTTTTTTATGGGCTGGCCAAATTTTATGTGATCCGGGTCCGGTCCACCATGTCACGACCCAAAACAACCATCGTGATGACACCTATCGTGGAACTAGGCAGGCCAATTACTCAACTATTTCAACATAACCAAAAGCTTGAAAAAAATACGGAAGCAGTTAATATTTAAGGAAAACCTTTTTGATAACAAAAAATAGATACGCAACCCAATACAATTTCTCCCAAAAACCGGAGTGTCACTGAGTACATGAGCATCTATACCAGGATACATCCTACTACAATGCCTGAGGAATAAGAACTGAAATACAAATAAAGATAATGAAGAAGAGTCAAGGCCTGCGAACGCCATGCAACTACCTCGATAGTCTCCGAGATCTCGACTCCTCACTCAGCAGCCGTCCGTAACCGGAAGCACCTGGATCTGCACACGAGGTGCAGGGTGTAGCGTGAGTACAACCAACTCAATAAGTAACAAATCCAAACTTTGGACTGAAAGTAGTGACGAACTCAACCGACACAGTTCAATATAGAAAATAACAGTGGAGAAACGTGGACATGCTTTCAAGTTCGATAGATATCTACATGTCAATTCACATGTTGTATGTGACACGCCATGCTGACAGCCTCATGTGCTCACACTCTCAAATGCTCAATCACTTAGTACTGTATATGGCCCATACGACCTAGGGAAGATCCATCTCGGAATATATACATCACTGACCATCAGTCACCCAGTACTGAGTAGGGCCAATCCAGCCCGTGGAAAAGATCCATCTCCAGGTATATAATGCTTCGGACAAGATCCATGTCCAGGGAAGATCCATCTCTCAATATAATCAACCGCGCTCACTGGGGGCGTGTGCCGACTCCGGAGGGGCTCCTTCAGCCCAAGCGCTATTATAAATCAGTATAATCGTTGCGGCGTATATCACGATCCCATAAATGTCACTTATAATCAGGTTCTCGACCTCACTCAATCATCAATCTCTCCAGTCTCTCTCTCACGGGCTCACAGTGTCATGATACTAGCCCGAAAATCATGATATGATGTATATATAAATAACAACAAAGACTGAGATATAATATGAAATGAATGAAAATGACTAAGTACGAAATATCAATGAAATCATTAAGACAACAGCAAGAAACGTCCACTATGGTCCCCAACAGTACTGGCATAAAGCCTAAACATGATATCTAGCATGAGTGACAACTCAATTACTTTATCACATGGTGAATACAGGGATGTCAATAAGATAGAACCACTATACTGTGCCATGGAATCGACCAGGCCACAATTCTCACGGTGCACGCTCGTCACTTGGCATGTGCGTCACCTCAATACCCTTCACATAACACATACATTCAGGGTTTCGAATCCTCAGAACCAAGTTTAGAAGTGTTACTTAGCTCAATCTGAGAAAATCCCTACTCCAATATGCCTTTGCCTAGCAAATCAACCTCCAAATGACTCGAATCTAGTTACAAACAGTATAATACAATCAATACGGGCTAAAGGAATCAATTCTACAGGAAATTACTAAGTTATAACTCAAAATCCGAAATTGGTTCAAAACCGCCCCCAGGCCCACATCTCGAAATCCAACAAAACTCACAAATTCCGAAAGCCCATCCACTCACGAGTCTAGTCATACCAAATTCATCAAAATCTGACACCAATTGATCATTCAAATTCCAAAAATTAACTCTCTAAATTCCTAGCCTCACACCCCTAAATTACACCTCAAAAATACACCTACTAGGTGACAAATCAGTGAGGAAACATAAATATTGAAGAAAGATGAACACAAGGAACTTACCTCAAGAATCCCCTTCAAAAACCCTCTCAAAAACCTCCAAAATCCGAGCTCAAAATGTTAGAAATGGTGAAAATCTCGGAACCCTCGCTTATATAGTTGCTGTCCAGGCTTTCCATACCTGTGGCAACTAAGCCGCTTCTGCGGCCTCGCAGGAGCGACAAAATACCCACTTCTTCGGTGACCTCCGCATATGCGTCTCCCACATCCCCTCCTATGTACACGCCCCTGCATGGCATCCTCCGCTTCTACGGAACCCAGCTCCCCTTCCTTCCTTCGCTTTTGCGGCCTTCACCCCGCATCTGCGGTCTCGCAGGTGCAGGAAAACATTCGCGCATGTGTCCCTATGACTTCTCTCCCCATATCTGCATCTATAGACCTTCACCCGTACCTGCGGGCTCACATCTGTTGTTCCCACTCCGCAAGTGTGATTACACCAGCAGCACACAGACTTCCATAACTTCTCAAATCAAATTCCAAGTCCGTTAACCACCCGAAATCAACCCGAGGCCCCGGGATCTCAACCAAATATACCAAAAAGTGTTAAAACATCATACGAACTTAGTTGAACCCTCTAACCACCTCAAACAATATCAAAAAATCGAATCGCACCCTAATTCAGGCCTAATGAACTATGAAATTTTCAAATTCTACAAACAACGTTGAAACCTATCAAATCACGTCCGATTGACCTCCAATTTTGCACACAAGTCAAAAATGACACCACGAACCTACTCCCACTTCCGGAAATCCAATCTGATCCCGATATCAAAAAGTCCACTTTCGGTCAAACGTTCCAAAATTCCAACTTTTGCCATTTCAAGCCTAATTCTACTACAGACCTCAAATCACAATTCGGATACGCTCCTAAGTCCAAAATCACCTAACGGATCTAAAGAAACCATCAAAATTCAAATCCAAGGTCGTTTACACATAAGCCAACATCCAGTCAATTTTTCCAACTTAAGCTTTCAATTATGAGACTAAGTGTCTCAATTCACTCTGAAATCACTCCGGGCCGGAACCAACTAACCCGGTAAGTCATATAACAGTTGTAGAGCACAAAAGGAGCCGAAAATGGGAGAATGAGGCTACAACTATCGAAACGATCGGCCGGGTCATTACACACCAGACCCATGCAGATGACGTGGGCTATAACACATGACAAGCTGGGAATCACGCGGATTTTAAGTTTTATGTCCCTAAAATACCAAAAAAGAGGAACGTTCATGGTAAGGCGATGACTAATGTTAGAGGGTTTTTTTTGGGTCGACAAAACTTTAGGCGATCTGGGTCTGGGTTCCCGGACTCATGTGGATGACGTGGGTTATAGCACACAAAAATTTGGGTAATCGGGAAAAATTTATATTTTATGGTCGTAAAATGCCAAAAAATAAGGAACGGTCATGGCAGGCGATCGCTAATGTTCCTTAGGTCGATTTTGATGGCCCGACAAAATTTTTGGCGATTCAGGTCAGGGCGCCCGGACCCATGTAGATGGCATCGCATATGAAAATCTATGAATCTGGCAAAATTCCAGTTTTATGGCCCTAAAACGCAAAACAACGAGGAACGTCCATGGCGAAGCGATGACTAAGATTTCTTTGGTCGTTTTTGATGGGTCGGAAAATTTTTAGAGGATCCGGGTTCGTGCGCCTGGTCCCATGCGGTTGGCGTGGGTACACGAAAATCTGGAAATCGGGCGAAATTATAATTTATGGCCCTAAAATTCCAAAAAATGAGGAATGGTCATGGCAAGGCGATAGCTAATGTTCCTTATGTCATTTTTTGACATTACCTCATTTTTTGGCGTTTTAGGGCCATAAAATAGGAATTCGAGATGGTTTCTAATTTTTCATGTGCTAATATCCACGCCATCTTCGTGACTTCAGGTGACGGGCTCCGCATCGCCTAAAATATTGTGAACCCATCAGAAATGACCAAATGAACAATTGGTATTACTTCGCCAAGTCTATTCCTCATTTTTGCCATTTTAGGGCCATAAAAACGAATTCAGGATAATTTCTAATTTTTCGTGTGCTAATGTTCACATCTTCTTCATAAATTCGGACGACGGGCTCTGAATCACCTAAAAATTTGCGGTTCCATCAGAAACGATCTAATGAACAATAGTTATCATTTTGCTATAATTTTTTCTTATATTTTGGGTGTTTTAGGGCTATAAAATAGGAAATCATGACGATTTTTAATTTTTGTGTGCTAATGTCCACACCATCTTCTTGAAATTCGGTCGACGGGCTCCAGATCACCTAAAATTTTGTGGGCCCATAAAAAATGATCTAATAAATAATAGGTATTACTTTGCCATGACTATTTCTTATTTTTGGCGTTTTAGGGCCATAAAATAGGAATTGAGGACGATTTTTATTTTTTCGTGTGCTAATATCCGCGTCATCATCATGAATTCAGGCGATGGGCTCCGAATAGCCTAAAATTTGTGGGCCCATTAGAAATGACCTAATGAACTATAGTTATCGCTTTGCCATGATCGTTATTCATTGTTTTGTTGTTTAAGGGACATATAACCAGAATTTAAGACGATTCTAATTTTCAGGTGCTAATGTCCACACCATCTTCATAAATTCGGGCGGCGAGCTCCGAATCGCCTAAAATTTTATGGGCCCATAAGAAACAACCTAATGAAATATAGTCATTGCCGCCTTAAGAAATAAACTCAGGATGATTTTCAGTTTTTCGTGTGCTAATTGCCACACCATCTTCATGAATTCGGGCGACGGGTTTCGAATCGCCTAAAATTTTGTGGGCCCATCAGAAACGACCTAATGAACAATATTCATCATTTCGCCATAATTGTTTCTCGTTTTTCTCATTTTAGGGTCATAAAACAAGAATTCAGAATGATTGTCAATTTTTGTGTGCTAATGTTCACGCCATCTTCATGAATTCGGGCGACAGGCTTCGAATCACCTAAAATTTGATGGGCCCATCAGAAACGACCTAATGGATAATAGTTATCGTTTCGTTGTGACCGTTCCTCATTTTTTGATATTTTTTCGTGTGTTAATGTCCACGCCATCTATATGAATTCAGGCGTCGGGCTCCAAATCGCTAAAACTTTTATGGGCCCATAAACGGCATAATGAATAATAGTCATGGATTCGCCATGATTGTTTCTCTTTTTTGGCATTTCGAATCGCCTAAAATTTTGTGGGCCCATCAGAAACGACCTAAAGAATAATATTCATCATTTTGCCATGATTGTTTCTCGTTTTTCGTATTTTAGGGTCATAAAATAAGAATTCAGAATGATTGTTAATTTTTGTGTGCTAATGTCCACACCATCTTCATGAATTCGGGCGACAGGCTTCGAATCACCTAAAATTTGATGGGCCCATCAGAAACGACCTAATGGATAATAGTTATCGTTTCGTTGTAACCGTTCCTCGATTTTTAATATTTTAGGGCCATAAAATAGGAATTAAGGACGATTTCTATTTTTTTGTGTGCTAATGTCCACGCCATCTTCATGAATTCGGGCGTCGGGCTCCAAATTTTTAAAAATTTTATGGGCACATCAACGGCCTAATGAATAATAGTCATGGATTCGCCATGATTGTTTCTTATTTTTTGATATTTTATGGACCCATCATAAATAACCTAATGAACAATAGTCATTGCTTCTCTACGATTGTTCTTCGTTT
Source organism: Nicotiana otophora (assembly GCA_000715115.1). Lineage (NCBI taxonomy): Eukaryota > Viridiplantae > Streptophyta > Magnoliopsida > Solanales > Solanaceae > Nicotiana > Nicotiana otophora. The sequence goes on from AWOL01S0018213.1 coordinate 144,664, forward strand.
TTGGTATTTTAGGGGTAATAAAATAGGAATTCTAAACGGTTTTCGATTTTCATGTGCTAATGTCTACACCATCTTTATGAATTTGAGCAACGGGTTCTGAATCGGCTAGGGCCCATCAGAAACAATCTAATGAATAATAGACATTGCTTCGCCGTGTCTATTCCTCAATTTTGGCATTTAGGACCATAAAACAGGAATTTAGGATGATTTTCAATATTTGTTTTCCTATGTGAATGTCCATGTCATCTTCATGAATTCGGGCGATAGGTTCTGAATCGCCTAAATTTTTTTGGGTCCATCAAAAATAGCCTAATGAACCAATAGTAATTGTTTCTCCATGATTGTTCCTCCTTTTTGGTATTTTACGGCCATAAAACAGGAAGTCTCGATGATTTTTAATTTTTCGTGTGCTAATGTCTATGCCATTTTCATGAATTCGGGCGACGGACTCCGAAACACTTAAAATTTTATGGGCCCATGAGAAACAACCTAATGAATAATAGTCATTGCTTCTCCATGACCATTCTTTTTTTTTTGGCGTTTTAAGATCATAAAATAGGAATTCAACATGATTTTTAATTTTTTGTGTGCTAATATCCACGCCATCTTCTTGAATTCGGGTGACGGAAAACATATTGTTATTGGAAAAATATTCTTGGAGCAAAACCCTTAACACCTATGTCTCACAATTACTATTTCTACTCTCTTTCCCCATTTTATGTAACACTGTTTCTCCGAAAAAATGCCATGAAATGACACGATTTTATATCTGAAAAGTGTTGGTGTTTGTGTATTTAAATATTAAAATTATAATATTAAAGTGCATTATTTATTGTGAGGTAGTGGTTATAATTTGGCAAGAAAGTGGTTGTTACTTTAGTGTAACTCGTGAAACTACTAATGTCATGATTTACCACCAATTACCCACTAAAGATTAAATTTTGTAACCACCAATTATGCTCTACAATTTTATTATCCCACTACTTTATTATTTATTTTACGGAATAGATTCTACACCTATAAATAGTGGTGTTTCTTCTTTGTGTTTGGTGTGAAAAAATATTGTAGTGCGTATGAAAAAAGTGAAAATTGGTGTAGTGAAAAAGAGAGTTAAGTGAAGGAGAAAATCTAAGTCTCCAACTTATTATCTATAAAAAAGAATATTATTTTGTTGAACGAAGGTGTTCATTTTGGTGGAGCTTTGGACTCAACAACTTGTTCAGAGTTTGTTCGAGTCATACGACGTTGTCGGGTTGTTGTATCCTGGAAGGGACAAGTCAAGAGTATTACTTTTGGACCGGTAAAGATACTACCGTAATGGGCTTGAATCTCCTTAAAGAGAGCAAGATATCCGCGCCTCAGTCCGAAGAATATTTATTTATTTTTCTTCATTTTATTTTTTAACTGTAATTACTTGTAACACCAACAAAAAGTATTTAATTATTGTTAGCAATCTTATACTATGCATGACTTTTCGAGACTCCACTAGATGTAAAAACTAACTTTTTTTTTATTACCTTTTTGTGAAGCATATGAAGTGATATGGAGAACAACCACCTATTATTCAATTTTGATAATAAGAAGAATTTGTTACCTTGTATATACATAAATTAAAGTCTTTTTCTATAACTTAAAAAAAATCCGTATCTAATTAAACGTCGAAAGGTTAAGACGTATTCGAATGTTGCTTTTTTGGTAATTAAGAATTTTATTACTCACCTAGCGAATATATACATAACCACAGCTAAGCCATCTCAGCTGACTGTCAAGCTATGTGTCTAATAAAACATCATCACATAAACGGAATGGAAAAGAAGATCATGGTGTCAAAGGTTGAGACGTGTCAGAGTTTGGCTTGTTCATTTTTTTTCTTCAATACCATTTGTAATAATTTCCCTTCGATATATTTGTATATCATTTGTAATCTTTTCTTTTCTGCTAAGCCGTAGTGGATAGAGTTATTCGGTAACTCAACTTATTTAGAGTTATTTAGTAACTGTGTTGCTTCCATTTAGCATTAGAAATACGGGCCCTACCTTTTACATATATCTATTGGAACTCTATTCACCTCTTTAAGTGAATATTAAATATTATTCAAGACCAATTTTTTCGATCCATATCAGTATTTCATATAAAAGTTATTATCTCAGGGATAGTGTCCCTGGCCATGATAAACTAAAATTATTGTATCCTAAGGTCCCAAGTTAAGACCAATGGAACTATTTCTAACTTCACAACTTAAATATATATAATTAGGGGTCATTTGGTAGGAGGTATTAGAAAAAATAATGCGAGCATTAGTTTTGTGCATTACTGATACCTTGTTTGGTACATTTTTTCAACCTATGTATAACTAATACTTGCATTAGTTATACATCATACTTGTATTAGCCTATATTTAAGTAATACATAGAAAATCATGACATTAGTAATACCAAGGCTATTAATGCATGCATTAGTATGGTTAAAGATAAAATTATCTTTAAAATCCCTTAAAGCTAGAGAATATGGAGAGCATTTTTGTAAACAACTATTTTTCTTAAAAGTTATACAATACATTATAATTTTTAATATATCATACCAAATAGTTTATAAAAAATAATAGCTGTATAATTAATGCTTGCATTACTAATTCATACATTAGTAATTGCGTGTGTGCCTTTATTGCTTTCCCAGAATGCATAGCCGCGAAGACCAAATCCTTAACCCCTATGCCTTTCATTGTAGGGGAAGGTGGACCTAATAGAAAGTTTCTAGTCTCTTCTGTGGTCCTATGCTCTATTAATTAAATGAATCCAAATCACAAGCGACAAAAAGAATGGCTTATGAATATATTGATGAAGATAGAAGAAAAGCCAGTGAAAACAATAATTTGTTTTGTCCGTAGCATGCTACTAGATCTATTTCTCAGAATGATATATTATACCATATTCCTAAGGAATTTACTTTTTTTCATTGACATAATCCTTGATTTTATAGCTTAATAGAGGAAACGATGGACAACAGCTATAGGGCAAGTCGTGTTATTTAAGTAGTGAGAGATAACAGTGAGAGAAAGTTATCTGATATTTGTACGTGCTAGTGAGAGATAACAAATACACCTGTGAATTAGTCGTGCATCTGTCCAAATGATGAAACAGTGGCATTTGACGAACGACCATATGCAACACTTGACTGGGCTAGAGGGTAGTCCGCACAATGATCAGTGCAATTTGCGCATTTGTTGATAGAGGGTTTAGATAAAGTAAGTACTCGCTAAGAGACCCAACATGTATTATTATTATTTTTATATTGGGTTCTTTCATTAACTGATATAAAAATCAGTTCTGTCATTTTTTTTCCAAACACTATAATTTAAATAAAAAGGGGCAAGTTGTGGTGTTAGTGCACAAAGAAAGAGAATAATCAAGAAATTCGAAAACAATAGGAACATGGTTACATTATGGAGTTTGAAGACGAAATTTATTGGATAATGAACAGTGATTGACAAAAATCCAAAGAAACAATAGTGGGAATATCACTCTCCTTGCAATAGAAACATGATACTTGCTCCTTCCCAAATATTAATCATTTTAACAAACTTAATTTTTTTCAAAATATTTAACATTTTAGCAACAAAAGAAGCATTTTAGTCCTTCTCTATTTTTGAATATGACACTACGAAAACAACATCGGGTTAGAATAGATAGATTTATAATGTGCATGGAGGTAGGATTTTCGTTAAGGGGATGCAAAAAAAGGTTAAAAAATTAAAAGAGACGGTGACCAGTGGAAATTGAATGATTGACCTTACAAAAATTTTGTACCCCCTTTACTATTGAGCTATGCTTTTGGGTTGTGTCAAGAAAATTCAAACTATAATATATAGAAGTACAAAATAAATTTTGCCTTATATTTACAGTGTAATTTTTCGGCGAAGGGTTGTAACGACCCGACCGGTCGTTTTGAGCTCTAGCGCATCGTTCGGCGGTTTGAGGCCTTGAGTAATTTCACTTCAGGTATTATGACTTATATGTGTGGTCAGAATCGAATTTCGGGAGGTTCAGAGTTGATTTGGGAAGAAAATTCTAAATTTGGAAACTCTACGTTGGAAGAATTGACTAAGGTGTGACTTTTGAGCAAGTGACCTCGGAATCGGGATTTGAAGGTTCCAATAGGTTCGTATGATGATTTCGTACTTGGGTGTATGTTCAGGTCGAGTATAGGGTGGACCGGGAGTATTTCGGTGCTTATTACGGAGGGTTGGCATTTTGAAGGTTTAATAATTTTCTAAGTTTGGGTTGAAGTAGATTTTGATGTTATCGATGCCCGTTTGGGATTCCGAGCCCGGGAATAGTTCTGTATGGTGATTTTGGTCTTAGGAGCATATCCGGACGTTAATTTGGAACTCCGTAGGTCGTTTCGGCGTCAATTGGCGAAAGTTAGAAATTGGATGATTTTCGGGAAGTTTGACCGAGAGTGAGCTTTTTGACATCGGGGTCGTGTTCCGATTCCAGAAGTGGGAGTAGGTCCGTAATGTCAATTATGACTTGCGTGCAAAATTTGAGGTCAATCGGACTTGATTTGATATGTTTCGACACAAGGTATAGAATTTGGAAGTTTGAAAAATTTATAAGTTCGATTCGAGGTGCAATTTAAAATTTTGGTGTTGTTATGTGTGATTTGAGTCCCGGGTGGCCCGGGTGAGTTTCGGACGAGGTTCAGATAATTTTTCGTTTCATGTTGCATTATTGTAGGTATGCTGGTTCTGGTTTTTTCGCATATGCGGAAGAACGGGCGCGGAGGCGAGATCGCTAATGCGGACAGTTGATCGCAGAAGCGCAAGTAGGCTTGTATGGGGAGGATCGCAGAAGCGGAAATTGGGGCGCATCTACGGCCCCGCAAAAGCAAGGGCCTTGGACGCAGAAGCGATACGGAGCGCAGAAGCGCATTTCGCTTCGCACCTGCGGTTGTGCAGAAATGGATGGAGATCCGCAGGTGCGAGGGGTCGACTGGCTACTGGATTCCGCATAACCGGAGCTCGTGTAGTAGAAGCGACGTCGCAAAAGCGGCTCTTGTATCCGCAGAAGCGGAAATGACTGGGCAGAATCCTTTAAGTTCGAGGGTTCGATATTTTCACCCATTTTTCGAATTTTGGAGCTCGGTTTGGGCGACTTTTGAGAGGAATTTCACCACACAACTTGGGGTAAGTGTTCTTGACTCCCTTGTAATTATATTTCATGAATTAATCTTCATTTTTGGTGTATGATTATTGAATCTTCAAGAGAAATCGAAGGAAATTTTTATAATTTCATAAAACGAATTTTCGAGTTTTGAATACCGATTCGGAGTCGGATTTGAATGAAATTAGTATGGTTGAACTCGTAGTTGGATGGGTTATCGGAGTTTATGAGTTTCGTCGGGTTTCGAGGCGTGGGCCCCACTGTTAATGTTTCGAGCAGAGTTGGAAATTGTTTAAATTGATTAGTTATATATGGGTATTAAAACACATATTGATTGATTTGCACATTGTTTGCATAGTTTTGGATCGACAAGCATCAGTTCGAGGTGTTAGAGTGGCGTTGGAGCCTGCTATGGAACTTCGGAGCAAGGTAAGTCTCTTATCTAACCTTGTAAGAGGGAATTTACCCCATAGGTGATTTAAATTATTATCTGCTGCTGATTGTGGGGGGCTACGTACGCATTAGGTCACGAGAGTTCGTGCGTAGCTACTAATTATGCTTATGTCCGGGTAGTTTAGGACCCAAATGATGAATTAGTTGTAATGTTTGCATCCTTTGTTAATTGAAGTACCTGAACCATATTGGAAATTGTTAGAGGAAATAGTAAAAGACCGAAATTTCACGTACTTGAATTTTTGTGCGAATTACTCGTCTGTTAATAGAAATTGTACATCCTTACGTGTTATCCTTGTGATAGCTTCTCATTTCGGAGGTTCATAAAATGTCTTCCTTTCTTGTGGAGCGGGACGGACGCCTCGGCAGTATAGATGCATCTATGGTTCGTGCCGCTTGACCTTGACAATGTACACATTATTCTGGATCGGACCAAACGACCTCGGCAGAATCGTGCGTTATATCGTTAGTAGCCCGAATATTCATGAGCCAATCTTTCCACTAATGCCCGACATTTTTATGGTATTCCTTATTTATTTAATAATGACACTTGACATTTCTTTTTCTGAGTTGTTATGGTAGAATGCAAAATTTAGAAATTCATGCTTTAAAGGAAATATTCAAAAGACTATGTAACTTATAGATTTACCCCATTACTTCTGTATGCTTCATATCTGCTCACGCTTTTATTATATTGCTCTATTGAACCTTTAGTAAGTGTCGATGTCGACCTCTCGTCACTACTTCTTCGAGGTTAGACTTGATACTTACTGGGTACGCGTTGATTTACGTACTCATACTATACTTGATGCACATTTTGTGCTGGTATATATATATGTCTAGTGGTCTTTTGGGCGTAGAGGCACGGCTATTGCGGGGACTTACGGTTAGCTGCATTCTATGTTACGAATCCGCAACATACAGAGTCTCCATCAAAGTTATTTACATTCTCATGTCTAATTTGTATTCCAGACAGATGCTGTATTTTATCATATTTCCTAGTTAATACTCATGCACTTGTGATATCGGGTTTTAGAGGTTTTCTTCGGGTTAATCATTATTATGGTTCCTGTTAATATTTTTATTCGTTTTGTAAATTCTATGATATACTGTTAAATTAAGGAAAACTCACGATTTCAAAAATACTAAAATTAGTAAATAAATTGATAAATTAATATTGGCTTGTCTGACGGCGGCGTTAGGCGCTATCATGACTCATAGTGAAATTTGGGTCGTGATAAGGGCGAACCCCCTTCCGCCCCCTAAATCAGCTGTGCCGTGCATGGTATTGAGTATGATTTAAGAAAGAATATATATTCACATGCATGCAAATATTTCTGTAAACAGTATATGTATATATCTTATCTGCCCTAAACTTTAAATCAATGACATCACAAATGTGTTATTGGAGGTAGCTAAGGGAAAGAGGAAAGCTTTCTATCCTCTGCAGGAAACATATGTATATATGTAAATTTAGATATCTTGAAGGTGTTATCACTATTTCCTATTCGATCGTATTTTCTTTCTTTAGCAGTCTAAACTTTTCATATACTATATCATTATTAATAACAAGGTGACGAGAAGGACCAAATTGTACTTTCAAACCTAATAATGATTGTGTTGGAACGACAAGTATTCATTTATGTTTAATAAGAGATCTCGAATTCAAGTTTCAGATATAGAATTACCTTCGTTAGGAAGTATTTTATTTTTATTGTGGAATTTTTCGGCACGAACTCAAATTTAATCGAATCTCAATGCGAATATCGCTATAAAAAAATGTATTTCTTGACAACTCATTGATAGTAATAGGTATTTAACACAGTGATTCTTGTTGGTTCCAAAGTCACTATCTCTAAAAAGTGAAGGAACGGCCTGACAAATGACAGGTATTTAAACAGACACAAGATTTATTGCAAATGCTAAAATATGCAACCCCCCCCCCCCCCCCCCCCCATCCACCAAGAAAATGCCAAAAATATAAAGTGGTGTGTGTTTTATATGGTTCAAGGATTTTACTGATTAATTCTGCTCGAACTAGATACTAGAAACCAAGAAAAAACTTGTACTCCGATTGATTAGTGTTTCTGGTGAAGTTATTATAATAAAGCTAGCATTTAATTAAGTTTTATGCATTAACTGTTTATTACGTTATTAGTGCAACGATCTTTTATTATATGATACTAATCAATGCTTATTAAATGGAATTAGGTGCAATCATTTTCTAAATGATCCTAGAGGCGCCACAATTTGAAGTTTATGAGTTCTAATTTTGTCATAAAACTCATAGCTGTCTTAGTTACTTGATTCGTAATTATTTATACATATTTAATGAATTTCTAAGTATAAATACAAAGTTTATGCAAAAGCAACGAGTTTAATATATTATTTAATTTAAACTCATTTCTAAGAAGCAAAGGAAAAATAAGTGTAGAGAGAGGGAGAAAGCAAGAACAAATTACAAGCAATGAGCTAGGTTGAACAACCGACAAGTCTTTGAATCTGGGTCATATATTATTTCTACTGGTTAATACTTAAGTCCAAACAAGTCTTGAAAATAAGATTCAGGATCCATAATTTTGTAAAATTATTATTATAGTGGTCCATTGGCCTTTGTCAAGTAATGTCAAATTATTTTGTCTGTATTTTGTAGGCAGATATGGTACAATTATTCATTGTTTCCAATTTATACACGTTTCAGGAATGTGTTTTTTTTGTTTTTTCCACTTGCTTTATCCTATTTATATCTGGAGTAAAGGTGATGATGGACCCTTTCTGTAGGTAAAAGTTAGACCCCATAAAATCCAAGTATATCTTATTTGTAGATATCATATAATAGCAGACTTGAAAAGTAAGAGATGCTGTTTTAACCTACAATATCTCGTTCCTATAAAGCTTCAAAATATTTATACGCCATTACAACAACATCAATAACAACAACAAACCTAGTGTATTCCACAAATAGAGTATGGGGAGGTTAATATGTATGTAGACCTTACCCCTACCTTTATAAAAGACAGAAAGCTTGTGTTCGATAGATCCTCGGCTCAGGAAAAATAAAGGGAATGACCAATGACAAGCAAGCCAATCAAAAAATCAAGCGACAAACACACAACTAACAATAGTTAGTGCAATTAAAACCGAAGTGAAGGCAACAACAAGTAATAAAAAAAGTCCAGAAAAATAAAAATACACGAAAGACACTAAGTGGTGTACCAAAGCTACTGTAACAAATAAAGACAAAACTCAACTACCTCTCGATCCTAATTCTCAACGTCCACACCTTCCTATCCATAGTCATTAATTTTATTTTATTTGGTATTATTTGATTAAGCATGATATTAAAGAAAAAAATACACTTATCATAAGTAACCTTGTTCCTTATGATCTTAAATATTTCATTACGTTTTTATATCTATAGGAGAATACCATTAAGAGTAAAATAAAATAGTATAAAGTTAAAAAAATATTAAATATTAAAAAAGTGTCATTTTTTTAACGAACTATAAAAGAAAAGGCGCTATTATATAAAATGGAATAGAGGGACGTATCAGTATAAATACAACACGATTAATCAGGTGAAGCATGAAAAGTTTAGGAAAAGAAGTTATTATATAGGAAATTAAAACTTTCCTGCATGTTTGAAGGAATAAACAAACAAAATAAAAAGCTTGAAGAATAAGAAGAAGAAAGAAATCTAATTATGTTTGAATTACTTGAAACAATTGTTTTTGTTATCAGAGATAAAAGGGATAATGAAACAGAAAAAGAGGATAAGCTTCCCTTTAAAAAGACCAGCCAAAATGCACTTCTTTGACCCTTTACCCCAATTTGCAATAAATTGGTTGAATTGACAACAATCTTTTATTGTAGAAAGGAAGATTAATTTGTCACAATTGTCTAGTGGAATTTCATTATTGCAAATTTAATATGTCCAAAATGTAAAAGGAATTGAGGATATTCCCTCTTTTCTCAACTTTGAATTTTAGAGGTATTGGTCTCTCTTTACTCTTTTGTATTTTTCTATTTCTTAATAATTTTTAGTTATAAAAATAATTAAAGGTCAAATGAACGTAGAGTGATTGTATCAAATCTTTAAATTGCTTTGTTCTTGAAAATTAGCAAAAATAATTGAAGTTAGAGATGGAGAATAGAGGTGTAACCTATATTAGTAATAGCATGATCCTGAAAATTCATTCATTATTTTACCTAGGAAAAAAAAGGGTGAGAATACATCCATTGTGCTATAATCACTTAATAATTAAATTTACTTTTAAATAGAGGAGAAATAATTAGGAGTACAAGTTAGGTAACTGTAATTGGTCCAATATTTCTTGGAGCTGAGAGACTTAGCTCCAAATCAAGAGCTCCAAGTGAAGAAATTGACTTATTTGGCACTATCTTAATTGGTACTGAATAAATCTCTTCAGGTTGTTGAGGATTTTCACTCCTTTGATTATCTTTGGAAATTGACATATCTTCTCCAAATGAATTTAAGTCTAATAATGATGCTCTAATTTCTTGACAATCTTTGTTTGTTAAGATTGTTGTGTCATGACAATCAGCAAAATTATCTGCATGCTTGAACTTCATGGTTATGGCATCAACATGCATCTTGTTGTTGCTCCTTGCCTATCATGTTTACAAATAAGAGTTAATTCTTGTACTGACAAATAATAATTACGTCTCAATCCGAAATAAATTGTAGTCGGTTATATGAACTCTCACTGACGACATTACTTCATTTACACTCATTCCATGCCGATATTATGCAAAAATCTCTATAAGCTCATCTCTCACTATGGTGTAAAAAAATTATTTACATGATCATGTCACCTATAAGTCAATTACAAGTAAGTCTCTATGTTAACATTTTTTACTAAACTCGTAAAAATAGTAACTAACAACTGTGACGAGTTAAAATACACTGATTTTGTAAGAAAATTAGTGTATATAAATTAAATTTTATATTGCTCGGATCCTCCAAAAATAGCATTGCACTTATGTTAGGTGCTTCAAATACAGTATTTCTTGAAAATATCATACACAAGTATGACGGTGATTTTTATAAGATCCAAGTAACATAGGTTAAATCCTATAAATAATACGTCAAAAGATCTACTTATAAGGAAATGTGAAATTATGGATAAAAATAGTTGGTGTCATTAATGCAAAAATATTTACCATGTCAAAGAGGCTGGAACGTCGTTTCTTTTTGTTGAGAGTTGATTGTCTTAGGAAATACTTTTGAGCATGACTTGCAACTTGAGTTGGAGTCCTTGTAGTCACAAAGTTTCTTGAAATTCCTCTCCAATCTCCTTTTCCTAGCTTTTCTAGTCCAATTAAGAATTTTCTGTGCTCCTCCTCTGTCCATGGAACTCCTGTTTATCCAATATAAATAAATATCAATAATCACATTACTCTTATATGAATTATCACTGTCATGTCGTTCCATTTAAGTTATAAATAGATCTCAATTCAACGTGAACTTGCTCACATTGTCGATTCAAATATAAAAAAGGATGGTCGAGATAGATTGACAACAGCATAAAACAAGTGCATTTATGAAAAGTTCTCACCGTAAAGAAAAGATGCATGTTTTTGTGACACCACGCAAATAGGAAGAAATACGAGTCAAGCTGATGATTCTCCCCCAAAAAAATTAAAATATGTTGGATAAGACCTTAACTTTGAACCAAAGGTAGATAAAATTATTCTACATTACTCCTTCAATCTTAAATTATCTGTCGTATTTTTTTTTATACCCCCCCTTAAGAAATTATTCATTAGAAGTGATTTTGTACTATTTTACCCTTATTTGTGTATTAAGATATAATCTCTTTACATTGGATATTTATTCTATTTATGTGCTATCTCCATCTTCAGGAACAATAATTATTAAGGGTAAATGGGAAAAAATTAATTAATTTTGTCTTGAATTTCTAAAATAACTAATAATTTGATATAACTATTTTTAAAAGTCACGATAGATAATTTGAAACGGCGGGAGTAACAAATTAGAAATTAATGTGTTGACAATAAGTATGAAAAAATTATTACTCCCTCCGTTCACTTTACTTGGCATGTATACTAAAAATAGATTTTCATTTTTACTTGTCACTTTACGCATATCAAGAGAAGACAATTGTTTTTCTCTGTTATACCCGCAGTATTTATTACTCATTTCAAATCATTTTCTCAAATCCAATAAAATATGCATCAATTAATATAGGTATCATTGTAAATTATACACTTCATTTATTATTTCTTAAGAGACGTGAAAAGTCAAAACGTATCAAGTAAATTAAAATGAACGGAGGGAGTACATACCTTTCTTTCTTTCCTCAACACGAACTACAAGGCCATCAGAGAGAGAACCATTATTAATTGAAGTACTCTTTTCACAGCTTTCATTAACAGATGGAGGAGTCAAACAATCCAAACTAAAACTTTTCTTCAAGTGATCAATAGAAGAAGAAGAAGATGAAGCATTATTAGAGATGTCAAGTTGCACTCCAAAAAGCTTTAATCCACCAATAAAACTACCATTACTAGCACATTTCAATGTGCTACAAGTTCTTGAATTGTGACCAATGTTACCACAATGTGAACATTTTCTTCCCATTTTCAACAAACAAAACGGCTCGCGCCAGTTTTGTCCCTCTGGAAAACGCGTGCTTTTAGTACTAATATCAACACCAAAGACTCAAAATCCACATTTGGGAGGGGGGTTCTTTCTTCTTTTGGTTGTTGAAAGGTGGGGAGGGAAGAGAAAAGTATATCAACAACTATTTAGTTAGTTGGTTTATATGATGATGTGTTGTAGTACAAGGTAGGGTTTATGAAAATAGGATGCAAGGCCAAGAGAAAGATGATTGGATGGACATTAATGTTTTTTGGTTGGATATATTATCCAACTTGGGTTCTTATATAGTAGAAAGCAACAACTTTTGGTATCTCTACAAACGACAAAATAAAGCAAGATGGAATTATTATAGGAAATGATAAAGATTTATCTCACAAAACGTTACAATAAATAGAGCCAGTGAGTTTAAAATATAGTGTTCATATCTTATTATGTACGGCAAAATGCCAAATATACCCTTGTATATTCGAAAATGATCTAAGAATACCCCTCGTTATATTATTGGGTTATTTATACTCATCCCGTTATACTTTGGAACAAAAATACCCTTAATTTGGATGGAGTGCCGCGTGGCAGCACCAGATGAAAACGACCCATTTCTTTTTTTTACCCGATCCGTTTTAAAAAATCCACCACCCGACCTAATTTTCACCCAAGGCTAAATTTAGCATCTTTTAATCTAAAGCAATTTTTTTATAAAAACTGGAAAACAAATGCTTTAAAAAATATTTTTCAGTTTTTTTTAAAGCATTTGTTTTTGTAAACACTGAAAAAAAAACTATTTTTACAAAATATTTTCGTTTTTTTAAAACTAATGCACCTGTAGTCCACTACTTTAGGAAAATCTTTTTTTCAGTTTTTACAAAAAAACAAAATCAGTTTTTCAGTTTTTTTAAAGCATATATTTTGTAAAAACTGGAAAATCTTTTTTTGTAAACACTAGGAAAAAAAGGAATTTGCAAAATATATATTTTTAAGTTTTTTTAATTTTTTAAAAGTATTTTTTTGTAAAAACTGAAAAAACAAAAATCTCCTAAAGCAGTGGACTACATATGCATTAGTTTAAAAAATTAAAAATATTTTGCAAAAAAAACATTTCTTTAGTTTTTACAAAACAAATGTTTTAAAAAACTGAAATAATTGAAAAATATATATTTTGCAAATTCCTTTTTTCAGTTTTTACAAAATATATGCTTTAAAAAAACTGATAAAACTATTTTTTTTTTGTAAAAACTGGAAAAAAAAATTCCTAAAGAAGTGGACTACAGGTGCATTAGTTTTAAAAAAAGAAAATATTTTGTAAAATAATTTTTTTTTTTAGTTTTTACAAAAAAAATTGCTTTAGATTAAAAGGTGTTAAATTTAGCCTTGGGTGAAAATTGGGTCGGGTGGTGGGTTTTTTAAAATGGATCGGGTCAAAAAAGAAATGGGTCGTTTTCATCTGGTACTGTCATGTGGCACTCCATCCAAAATAAGAATATTTTTGTTTCAAAGTATAATGGAAGGGGTATAGATAACCCAATAGTATAACAAGGGGTATTCTTAGACTATTTTTGAAAGTACAGGGGTATATTTGGCCCTTTGCCGTATTATGTATATACCTAAGGCGGCTTTAGGGTAAGGTAAGTGAAACTCTTGTCTTAGGCCCCAAATATTTAAGGCCCCAAAAATGTAAAGTACTATATATATATATATATATAAAATTTATATTTATACAATTATTGATAAAATAGTTTAAATTTTAATTTTTTTAAAAACAATGGTAAAGGTAGGATTGAATGAGTCAATAGGATAAAACTTTTCTCTCACTAAATAAATAATATATTTATCTTCTCATCAAATTTTATTTGTCTTTATTTATGTATAGTCTTTTTTCATATTTTTCACTATTTTATTTTCTTATTTCAACTCATATTCTTTAAATTAGCTATTTCTTTTGTCACATTTGATTGGTCCACACATCAGAAAGTAAGTTCTTTTGTGTCTCATCTTTTTTAGCTAAAAAGTTCTCAAGACAAATGTAGTAAGGTTCAAAACACAATATACTCAACCCTTTTACCATCTTTACTTAATGTTATATTTTTATATAGGATAGAGTTCAATAGCATATGATGTGCGCCTAACACACACATTATACGTTGCTCTCTCACCACTAGATTAAAGTCATGTAGGCTTTTTTTTGTCTCAATATTATAAGAATTTTATGAAAGAAATTTTAGGGTCTTTTAATATATTTTAGTTTTAAGCCACCAGTTCCGTTGAGTCGTCCTGATTAATTATCAACAATTATTTATAGATCACTACCCCATGGACGTGTTATTCAACCAACTTAATTCATATTTGGTAACTAAATAACACATTCACTAATTGTTATCTTATCTTAATTGAGACTCTATAAAATTTGATTGAAAATATCAAGGGTGGACAGGTGGCTCAAGTAGGAGACTAGAAAAGCTTTTATTTAGGTCCCGAAAAATTTTCAATAAAGAATTTTATGCTTTTATTTCAAGTTAGACAATATTAAAGTTTGTAACAAAAAAAAGTACAAAAAATTTTGGACAAAAGAAAGAAAGAAAGATTGTCTACTTTTTAACACTAAAAATATTTTAGAACTTTAAATTAAATTATTTAAATCTTCACATTAGTAAATATTTTCTTTACAACAATATCAAAGATAACATATTGAAAATACATGTCTAATATCTTATTTATTTAAGTTACTTCTTACTAATATAAATAATATTATTACTATGTGAAGTTAAAGGCTTTATCATTTAAGAATGTTATACTATTGCCACGATCCAAAATCTCACATATCGTGATGGCGCCTATCGCAATACTAGGCAAGCCGGTAATCACAAATAACCACGCATCTTTGTATTGAACACATAATGAAATAAGCTTAATAGTAAAAATCTCATAAATAACTGATAGAAAAATACTGCGACTCAATATATCTAATTGCTAAAAACAACCGTGTAGAAGGATAGAACAGTGTAAACTAACTGAAAAGAAGGAGAGCCAAGGTTTGCGGACGCCAAGGCAGCTACCTCAATAGTCTCCAAGCAGATAAAGCTCCACAGCTAGCAACCGATGTGTCCAGAAGTACCTGGATCTGCACACGAAGTGCAAAGTGTAGTATGAGTACAACCGACCCAATGTACTCAATAAGTAGTAGGACTAATCTTGGGCTGAAAGCAGTGACGAGCTGAGACAACTACAATTCAAATCCAGGTTATAACAGTACAAAAATATAGACATATTTTTAAGTTTAACAGTTTAAGACTTTAAGTTCAACACGGATAAAATATGCCAAGTATGACTGATACGAGAAATGTTACCTCTCTATATCTATATGTCAAATGTGCATGTCTCATGTGATGCATCACAATGGCAACCTCACGTACTCACACTCTTAGAGTACTCAATCTGACTATCTCAACTCACACTCATCACACTCAGTCACTCAGCACTGTACAGTATCTGCGCTCACTGTTAATATGTCAGACTCCGAAGGGGCGGATCTTGCCAAGCGCTAATAAAATCTGCTTCGATGCGCAGCCCGATCCCATCATGAATTAATAATACCTGCTGCGGCGTGCAGCCCGATCCCATCATGAGTCAATGAAACTTGTTGCGGCGGGAAGCCCGATCCCATCATGAATCAATAAAACTTGATGCGGCGTGCAGCCTGATCCCATCAATATCACTCACAATCAGGCCCTCAACCTCACTCAATCATCAATCTCTCCAGTCTCTCGGGCTCATAACACTCATGCCAATTAGCCCAACAATGATACATGATGCAACAATAAATGATAACAGAGACTAAGATATGATATGCAAATGATGAATGCGACTAATGCATAACTACAATTTAAGCAAATAGCTCAACAACGAAAGAACGACCTATGTGGGTCCCAACAGTACCAGCATATAGCCTAAGCATAATCTCTAATATGAATCACATCTTAATTTCTCTAACACATGCAGAATACATGAATAATAACAAGATTAGATGACTACACAGTTCCACGGAATCAACCGAGTCACAATTACTATAGTGCACGCCCACATTCCCATCACCTAGTATGTGCGTCACCTCGACACCAACCACATAACATGTATTTCAGCGATTCATACCCTCAGAACCAAGTTTAGAAGTGTTACTTATCTCAAACCGCGCAAATCTCTACTCCAACAAGCCCTTACCACTCGAATCGGTCTCCGAACGACTCGAATCTAGTCACACACAACTCAATACGATCAACACAAGCTATAGGAATCAATTCCATATGATAAAGCTAAGTTCTTTAATAATAGTCAAAAAGTCAACTAAAAAAGTCAACCCCGGGCCCACGTCTCGGAATCCAACAAAATTCAAACACCCAATCAACAACGAGTCTAACTATACCAAAATTACTAAATTTCAATCTAATCCGGCCTTCAAATCCTCAAATTATAGTTTATAAAATTTCTACAATTTATTTCGAATTTTTCCAACCCAAAATACTAATTAACTGGTAAAAACGTTGATAGATTCATGTATATTAACCAAATCCGAGTTAGAATCACTTACCCCAATTAATTCCTTGAAAAACCCTCCAAGAATCTCCCCAATCCGAACTCCCAAAGTTCAGATGAGAAATAATAATATAACCCACATTTTTTGAAATCTTATATTGTGCCCAGATGCTCCCCTTCGCGATCGCGAAGCACAAACTTACAAGCTTCCAACTTAACCCTTCGCGAACGCATAACTCTATGCGCGAACGCGATGTCTAGGGATCCAACTCCATGCGATCGTGATAAACAAACGCGTAGCTTCATGCCACCCCTCCTTCCTTCTTCGCGAACGTGTCTTCTCCCACGCGATCGCATAACATAACTCCCTTAAAGCTTCGCGATCGCAGCCTTAACCACGCGATCGCATAGAATAAATTCCCACCTACGAAACCTTACCCTCCACGATCGCGTCCCTCTCCTCGCGATCGCGTAAGAGGAAACCAGAAGCACAGGCATCAGCAACTTCAGCAACTCTTCTAAGTCAAATTTCAATCCGTTAACCATCTGAAATCCACCCGAGGCCCTCGGACCTCAATCAAACATACCAACAAGTCCTAAAACAACATATGAACTTGCTCGAAGCCTCAAATCACATCAAACAATACTAAAACTATGAGTCGCAGACCGATTCAAGCCTAATGAACTTACGAACTTCTAACTTCCAAAACTAATGATGCAACATACCAAACCAACTCCGATTAACCTCAAATTTTGCACATAAGTTATAAATGACACAACAGACCTATTCCAACTTCCGGAACCAAAATCTGAGCCAGGTAACAATAAAGTCAACTCTCGGTCAAACTTCTCAACTCTCCAACCTTCAATTTTTTTAACTTTCGCCAATTCAAGCCCAAATCACCTACGGACTCCAAATCAGCATCCAGACACACTCCTAAGTCCAAAATCACCATACGGGCTATCGGAACCATCAAAACTCCATTCTAGAGTCATTTACACATAAGTCAACATCTGGTCAACTCTTTCAACTTAGGCTTCCAACCTTGGGACAAAGTGTCTCAATTCATTCCGAAACATCCTTGGAACCAAACCAACCACCCTAACAAGTCATATAACAACAACAAACACAGATAAGCAATAAATGGGGGAACGGGACTATAATACTCAAAACGATCGGTCGGGTCGTTACAACTATAAATAATAATTATGAAAAAATAGCAACACTAACTTTTTTTTTGTATATGTACTAATAAAAAAAACTATAAGGCCTCTTATTAAAAATTGGTTTTAGGCCACTAATTTTATGGAACCGCCATTGGAACAACAAACACAGATAAAAACTAAATGGGGGAACGAGGCTATAATACTCAAAACGATCGGCCGGATCGTTACAACTATAAATAATAATTATGAAAAAAATGGCAACACTAAATGTTTTTTTGTATATGTACTAATAAAAAAATTATAAGACCTCTTATTAAAAGTTGGCTTTAGGCATTAATTTTATGGAACCGCCACCGATATATACGTTCTTGTTTTCAAAAGTCGACATATATTCCAACCGGTAAATAACGGAGTTCAGTTAAACCTATAAATTTGCCCTTAATTAATGCCCTACGTGCCCATTTGAATACTACCTTTCAAGATTCATCTATTATAACTTTTTGTATAGTTAAATTAGTCAAAGACCTTCGGGATGTACCGGCATGTGTTTACGCATGTAGAACAATTTCTTTTGGTTGTCCACCCAGGCATCATGGTTTGTATCTGTTTTGGGTTCGATTAATTTGGACTCATTTTGGCGGTAGAATATTCTTTATCAAAGACGATTCTAATTTCAAATCTCAAATCTAAGATCTCTGATAAAAAATGGATAGGTACTTACCAATTTCACCGCAATCTTTGATAGTCATTGAACAGTAATTAAAATTCAAAAGGCTATACCTCCTTTGACTATTTATTCTCTCTATTATCTCAACTCTCTATTATTGAAAAGAAATGGTCAACAAAGTCATCTTCGTGAGGATCTTTTAATAAATACATACCCATTATTGGTCATCTTGTGCACAAAATTATATAATAGGTTTTTGGATAGATATATTTTTAGTAGAATATTGTAAGTATGTAAAACAAGATCAGATACATCAAATTTTTTATAACGATAGCGTCCAAGCCAACTTTTTTTTTACTTTAATTAACCAATTTAATTAGTTATGCATGCACTAGGCAATTAGTTCCCCAGAAACCATAAACTTTAAATTTTAAATCTAATTTCTGGATTCATGGACCAACAGGTCACGGTTCGAAATTCGATGGATAATAGATTCGTCCCTCTTTCCCTGCTTAATACCAAACTTTTATCTGCAATATCATTCAAACCTGTGGCGTACGCCTAAAACATCATACATTGCTCTTTTTCCTATCAAATGAAAGATCTTTGAATCTAGTTTCTAACGCTTCAAACCGTTCGTCATTTGGATATTCCTACAAGAAGTTATGACCAAATTACCAAAAGGCTGGAAAAATGCAATTCATTGCAAATGGGAAGAAACTCTTACTGAATATGAATTATTATTACTTTGCTAGTAAAATCTGTGACAAAAAAATCTTAGTTTAAAGGGGATTGTCTCTATCCATATAGAAAATATCCACATATTTGTTTATCATTGTACTTGCAACCCCTCATGATTTGGCATTGTTATCCCCAGAAGGAATCTTGATTTCAAGAACAAAGATAAAGAAAATATCTCTCTTCCTAACTTTTCCTCCTGACTTTTATCTTGGCATAGTATAATGTTTTGATTTTTATATCTCTGGCATGCCACAAGTTGTTGGGCTACTACTGCAATATAATATAGACTCCAATGCAAGTACCGAATACTGAAACCAAAGAAAATGCAAGATAATATAAGAGTTGTGTTCTATCTTTTCATCCTTGGATGAACTAGCTAAACACTGTTTCTTCTTCACATCTGCAATGACACTATAAGATCCCATATAATCGAACATCTTTCACAAGTCATAGGAAATCGGACTTTCAACTTCAATCTTTTGATTTGTGCAAAAACAGTTATATTTTTTTTTAAAAATAAGTTATATACATTTTCCACTTAAATACCAAACTAAGTTCACATCGTACAAGGCTCAAACCTGTTGACCTAAGTCATAAGTCCCTCAACCTTTGCCACTTGAACTAAGCCCTCATAGCACACGCAAACCTTCATATAAATCTCTATAAGAGTTTTAGCACTCATTTTTGAGGAATCGACATCCTCTCAGTAGTCAAGTCCACTCTAATATAGGCAGTAAACAAGCCCTTTAAAAAGTGCAATCACAAAGTAGACCTGATTGTCCAAAGGATAGTTAACTTTCCAAGAAATAAAAATCAGTCACATTCTAAGTATCTGGGAGATCAGGCATGCTTATGCCAGATTTCAGATTAATTCGAATAGTAAATCCAAGCAGTATTGAAGTATAGTAGGTGGCTATCGAAAAAGATTGTTCATCCACACTAATGACTGTCTTCCATCAAACGAGACCAAGCAAAGAACTAAAGATACAGAGTAACAGAGATCGGAATTGGTTGAAAACTAGTAAAGCGGGAACTTCATTGCAAACGTTGATGTATATCATTACAAGGTGATAAAGAAGCGGTATTGTGGTTGGAATCCAAAACAGCTACTGTGGTCAATATCATCGCAACAGAGAGCAAGGGACTAAAGTTTTTACCGGAGGTGCAGAATAGCTCAATGAACCTGCTACACTCAACGAAAAGAATCTGGAAGATGCAACTTTGAGATATACAAACTGTGATATGATAAGCTTCATTTAGCTCATTCAGACGGATTTCTTCTCAGTTCATTAGTCCTCCATAATGAGCTTAAATAATGATTATGGTCCTTGTACAGGATTGTTCACCTTATAAAAACTTTCATAAGACTTGCAGCATTTCTTTGCCTGTTTACAGTTTGGCGTATTACGAGATCAAGGACCATGATAGAGGTGAAACTCAGTATTCTTGCTGAAAAGTAGAAGAAAAAAAATGGTTTTTTATCTATATTTATAAGCTCAGAAAGAATCTGTAAAATAACGTATATTCTTAATTCCCCAACTAATTATAGCAGCACTAAATATCAAATGCTTGCTTTCACCTGTCATGCAAGGTAGATATTAATTGTATTACGAGGTATAGCCACTACGAATCGGAAGCCTTTCACGTTACTAACTTTATTCAGTTAGTTCATTAAAAAAGTACAAGAAAATACTGCAAGTGCAAAAAGTATTGAATTTTGCAAGCACCCAGTGAGTTCAGATGAGATGCGTAAATGTCAAGTACTGTAAACCAGGTATTCAGTAAATGTTTTGCAATCAACACATACACACTACATAGTGGTCACTAATTCTAAATACAGAAAAGATTTACTCGGTCGCGAATGTTATTGTAAGTAAAAAAGGATGCTATTCCGTTCCTTCATAAGGATACTGTGTATGCACATAAAATGCTTCTCCATTAGAATGAATTCAGGACTTGAAGTCAATGTTGAAACTTAGCAAGAAATAGCTGTGAAGTATTTCTATTGCCAGTTTACATCAGATGGCAAAATTACAAGCACCACCATGAAAAAGATTAATGTGGCCAAAAGTAGAAATCCAGGAAACAATGCAACTAAGTATAGAGATTGGTTAAGAAAACTTTAAAATGGTTGAAAAATCAGGCAACCAAGTTTCAGTTGATGCAACTCAAAGTACAGGAAGTATCAAGCAGATAGTATAATATATGTTTAGGACAGCATACGAAAAGTAAAATAAACACCAGACTTACGAAGAAAAGTGTAACGACCCGACAGGTCGTTTTGAGTATCACAACCCCGTTCCCCCATTTACTGCTCAATTTATGCCTCACAGTTGATTTATGACTTATCGGGTTAGTTGGTTCGGGCCCGGAAGGATTTCTGAGTGAAAAGAAACACTTAGTTTCATAATTGAAAACTTAAGTTGTTGACCGGATATTCACTTATGTGTAAACGACCTCGGAATTTAATTTTGATGATTCCAATAGCTCCGTATGGTGATTTTGGACTTAGGAGCGTGTCCGGAAAATTGTTTGGAGGTCTGTAGTGGAATTAGGCTTGAAATGCCGAAAGTTGAATTTTTGGAAAGTTTGACCGGGGGTTGACTTTTTGATATCGAGGTCGGAATCCGATTATGGAAATTAGAATAGCTTCATTATGTCATTTATGACTTGTGTGCAAAATTTGAGGTCAATCGGACTTGATTCGATAGGTTTCGGCATCGAATGTAGAAGTTGAAAATTTCATAAGACTAAAGTTTCAAGTGAGTTCGCACAAGACTTAACTTCAAATGTGTATAACTCTCATGATACGAAGTGTTATATGTATGGTGTATTACCTATCAAATGAAAGATCTTTGAGTCTAGTTTCCAACGCTTCAAACCGTTTGTCATTTGGACATTCATACAAGAAGTTATGATCAAATTACCAAAGGCTGGAAAAATGCAATTCTGCGACCAATTATGCGATCGCAAAACAGCTTCTACGACCGCAAAACTGGTCGCAGAATAGACCAGAAGAGCCCAGTTTTGGGCGCCGATTTTGCGATCAATTTTGCGGCCCGCATACCCATTCTGCGGTCTATTATGCGACCGCAGACCTGCTTTCGGAGGGTTAATTTTTCTATTTTCATAACCCGACCCCATTTTGATAAATAGGCTTTGGGGCTTATTTTGGGGCAATTATCTGATGATTTTAGAGAAGTGAGAGTGTTCTGGAGAGAGGAATTAGATGAAGTGTCTTGTTCATCAAATTCTTGTCCAAGGCTTGAAATCCAACAAGAAATCCCTCAAGTTCTTCATCAAAGAGGTAAGGTTCTAACCCCTAATCTTCAATTTCGAGTTTGGGTAATGATGGGTGATTAAGAGTATGATTCTTGGGTGTAATAGTATTATTTATACGTATCAATAAGGTTTATGGAAAGAGTGTTGAGTTCAAATGGGTAAAGATTGGGTTGAAAATGGTAGAAATCTTCAAAGACTTCAATTGAAGATTTGAGGGTCGAGTTGATGTCGGAATTTAGTGAAATTTGTATGGTTGGACTCATGGTTGGATGGGCGTTAATATTTTGTAACTTTTGTCGGGTTCCAAGACGTGGACCCCACGGGCGATTTTTGAGTGTAATTTCGGATTTTTGGAAAATATTAGTATTTTGATATGGAATTAATTCCTATAATTCTTGTGGACTGAATCAAATTAATTGTGACTAGATTCGAGCCGTTTGGAAGTAGATACGCGCAAAATAGAATTTCTGGAGCATTGTTTAGCTTGCTCGACATTGGATTTGGCTTGTTCGAGGTAAGTAACTCTTCTAATCTTGGAGTTGAGGGTATGAACCCAGAATATATGTATTTCGTGAATTGTTGGGAGGTGACGCACATGCTAGGTGACGGGCGTGTGGGCGTGCACTATANGTAGAAGTTGAAAATTTCATAAGACTAAAGTTTCAAGTGAGTTCGCACAAGACTTAACTTCAAATGTGTATAACTCTCATGATACGAAGTGTTATATGTATGGTGTATTACCTATCAAATGAAAGATCTTTGAGTCTAGTTTCCAACGCTTCAAACCGTTTGTCATTTGGACATTCATACAAGAAGTTATGATCAAATTACCAAAGGCTGGAAAAATGCAATTCTGCGACCAATTATGCGATCGCAAAACAGCTTCTACGACCGCAAAACTGGTCGCAGAATAGACCAGAAGAGCCCAGTTTTGGGCGCCGATTTTGCGATCAATTTTGCGGCCCGCATACCCATTCTGCGGTCTATTATGCGACCGCAGACCTGCTTTCGGAGGGTTAATTTTTCTATTTTCATAACCCGACCCCATTTTGATAAATAGGCTTTGGGGCTTATTTTGGGGCAATTATCT
>AWOL01S0018213.1:180443-213358 GCA_000715115.1 Nicotiana otophora
GTTGTTGTTGTTGTTGTTGTTGTATACTCTATTCTTAGAAGCTCATGAATTGTACTACCAGTTCTCGGGGAATGTATAAGGTTAGATAATTATTTACTTAAATTTCTTTAATAATTGTTATTGGAATTGAATAGTTGAAAGTTGGCTTACCTAGCGGGTTGGGTTAGGTGTCATCACGACTAGTTGGATTTTGGGTCGTGACAAAAAGGAGCTAAGATCCACTCCGACTTCTAAATTTGCAAATTCCACGGCGATGCTCAGCAAAAGAATCACGTATTGACTGTACCATGGAACAGACAGCTGGAAGTAGACTCAGCTCTTTGTGTTGCTCCTGAAAATACGTTGCCTTTTTACATCATTTTTACAAGAGGGATACTATCAATCAAATAGTACTTATTTGTTTCCTTATCAGAAAAGATCAATCAAAAAATTCAAAGCAACTCAATACCACTTGAGCAAGTCGATCTTCAATATTCCCAGAACTCGTATCAGTGGGCATAAATATCTCTCTATAAGCTGCTCTCAGGGTCTTAATCTGGATACTTGCCAAGAAAATATTAAATTAAAATCAGGAATATAAAAGTTAAGGATAAAATAAGAGCAATTTAACATATTGAAATTGATAGCAGACCAATCTTTCAATAGCTTGTAATGGAAAAGGAAGAAGATCTACAATTCTTTTTTTTTTAAATATCGGAGAAATCTCATGTGGGCTGCTTGCTCATCTTGTGTTGGCGGACAGGTTCACAACTCCGGGAACCCCTCTTCCCACCTCCCAACTTAAATACCAGGCTTTGTCTGTGACAAAGTTTGTACACTTGACGTGCGCCGAATCCACACATCACATGTTTCATCTTTACAACTGAAGCAAATCCTTGGGGGCAAAATGATCTACAGATTTCATCTTATCGGACCACATTAATCTCTTTGAAACCGTTTTTGATTTACTGGGAAAAAGATAACTGAGACACAAATCAGTGAAGGCTTTGTAACATATTCTTTATTTCAAAACTTAAGAAAAAATCTCACATAAGCTGTTATATCTTAATCTCCATCTCAACAAATTTTCCAAAACGGTTTATTTGGTGTTGGCTGTGGAGTGGCTTCCATAAAGTAAGACGTTTTGATAGAAAGATCCTACGTACAATACTTAAGTCTTAACATCCTCTAATTAATTTAACAATTTGTTTTTTCAAAAATGAAAACAAGAACAAATTGTTAAATTAATTAGAGGATGTCAAGACTTAACATCCTCTAATTTGTGGGGAATGAGATACGCTTTCAAAGATTAAGAATATTGCAGAAAGTAAAATAAATTGAAATGGTAAAACGTGTAAATCTCTTAAACAACATCTGACATTGTAACTTCCATAAAAACAGTATATGCGCATCCAATTTTGAAAAGGTTAAAAGTTCTAATTAAACCCCAAATGTGTTGCTTAAGAAAAAATTTAAAAAACCTTAAGAAGATAATGAGAAACGTTTCAACTTACCAGATTATGCAATATGTCACATATGTCAATCTTTAGGATCAGTATTTAAATATTTCAAAGAATTTCTTCCTCATTGGGAACATTCTTACTTAGCACATGTTCAATATATGCAGCAGCATGTCTTTTCTCCGAATGAACAGCACAGAACAGAAGCAGCTTTTTCTTATTGATTAAAACACCACCAAGTTGAAAACAAGTCATAGCAAAGGTTAGGGAAAAGGATTTCGGATTTTAGCCGCTGAGACACTATGATTACAGTAGGCAAAAGAGTTAATTACAAACCAGTATTTTAGCAGGAACTGGCTCATGATTCCACTTGCAAAATCAAAATGACCAGTGCAATGAAGATACAAGACCAATTTAAAACCTCGAGAGCGATCCATATCACACATATATGGTTTTCCACTTATCAAAATTTAAATTCCTACATCTATTTGATAGAAATATAGAGCAATGTTTTAAAATGAAACGAACCTCTGTAGCAGAGAATCCACGACGTCTTAGGCCTTCAAGATTCAACCCACGAAGCTCAGCTCTTTCCCCCGACACCATCGTGTACTTTGGAACGTCTTGAGAAACCTGGAGAACAAAAAGATTTAGATCCCAACAGGAAACACACTGTGATCTAAAATATCGCAGTTAGCGTGCTGCACTTTGAATATCTGTGCTTTAAATTTAGCAGTGCAGAAGAAACTATTTGAAGATCTTCCACTCAAACTAAGATGTTAGAAGCTAAGCTATCATGTGGTGCAAGTTATAAAGAAACGTAAGAATCTAGCTGTTATAGATGCTTTGCTAACTTGAACCATGTTTGCATTCAGGAAGAACATTCAAACTATGAAACTACTGTTATCTTAGTTTATCATGAGCGGAAGCCTTTAACTTTCGAAAAACAGTATTCTCCTTTTACTGGAGTAAATTACACAAAAAAACAGCTAACAATTTGAATTAGAATAGAATCTTACCACTGAACCACCTCCAATGAAAGAAAAAGAACCAATATGGCAAAATTGATGAACTACAATACCTCCTGCAGTGTGAGCATAGTCCTGCATGTTAAGAATTTAAACCATCATCCAACAGTTGGATCAAATTTTCCAGAATACGTCATGCTTTGCAAAATGACTAAAGAGGAGAGTCAATGACCTCCACCAGAACATGGCCTGCGAGAAGTGTACTGTTTGCCAAAATATTGTTGTCGCCCACTTTGCAGTCATGAGCTATATGGCATGAGCCCATAATAAGATTGTTATCACCAATAACCTGTTTATATAAGCTCATTAAAGATAAATATGTACTGAGAATTATAATTTCTCCGGTGCAAAAATAGTAACGAGCTAGTTTCGTACGGTTTTATCACTTGGACTTGAAGATCGATGGATGGATACATGCTCCCTGATATCATTGTTGTCACCAATCTCGAGAAAGCACTCATTCCCAAACTGAAATGATGAAATTACAAACAAGATAATGATTATATGCATTCTCAAATAAGCACCGACTATTTAAATTTGAGGGCGGGAAAGAGAGTGATCATGATGTGGAAATGGATCATCAAATTGATAGAAACCACTCTGAGCTCATAAGCCAAACCAAATAACTCAATGCGTCATAAGATGATCTAGTATAATATTGGATAAATTTAACTGTGAAGGAATTAAGATATTTCTCATATAATTTGAACTTTTTTCAGTAACGAGTTTAACATCAGGATACCGACCTTATATTTCATGTCTTGGCACTTGACACCAATTACAGCATGATGCCCAAAAATATTGTTTCTCCCGATGACTGTATGACCAGGAAGAGCATCTCCAATTACAGCACCACTGCTAAAAACATGCACCCTAAACGATACTGGAGACAGAAAGGAAGTAAATCTAAAAACAATTAACTCACGTCATAAGAATGCAATTATCTCCCAGTTCAGTATTTCCGAAAATGTGGCTTCCAGGATACAGCTGACAAGCGTTCCCCAACTTTGCGAAAGGCCCGATGGTACAGAAGGGACCAATTGAAACAACCTACATGCAGAGAAAGTTCCTTTAGCTATTTGTGAAATGCTGATAAACATCTCCAACAAAATTGGATAAAGCTAAAATGAACCACAGGGAGAAATGTGAATATCCTAATTGATCAATCAACCAATAGACCAACTATGTGTCAATCCCAACTAGGCGGGATTGGCTATATGAAATCATCGACAGTCATTTTGTTATATTTCGTGCATATTTCAGCCCAAAAAATAAATTATTTGTCTTGTATGGCAAATTTGGGGTTCTCTAAAGTTAGAATTCTCTAATCTCACACTAGTCCCTATACTGAGATATAGTTTTTACCAGAATACGAGGACTCTTAGCAAACATTTAACCTACTGTAAGCGCAATAACGAGTAAGCCTTAATCCGAACTAGTTGGAATTACCAATATGGATAGTTTACCTCCACTTTCTTCTAAATTTAGCTAAGTCCGGTAATTCCAAGAGGAAAAGATATGAAGTCCCTCGACTATACAACATTTTAAGAGAAGTACAACACCTATTCAAATATTAGAGTGCATACGATAAAGTTTCCTTGGAGAAAAGATCTTCAACCTTCCTCATCTCAAATCTTCACTAGCTAAGCTGTAATTAAAAAAGCTATAAAATAGGACACGTATCACCAGAGCAATGGCATCGAATGTTGACGATCATGACCTATTATTCCCTATGCAGCTAAAAGTTTGAAACTTTATCCTCACATTCTCAACTTAACTTGACAAGACCGCGTTGTAAGTTTATAACCAGAGGTTCCAACCCTAATCAAACACTCTAATTTTCTGCATTATACTAATGAAGCAAAACCAAAAAAAAAAAATTATTTATAAAAGCAAAAAAACAAAACACTCCACCTATGTGCAAAAGCTAGCATGTGATAAATCTTTGACGGTGCAAAAACTATTTACACAATCAAGTCACTTATTAGGTCATTATAGGTAAATCTCTTGACAAGCATTAATTGGTAATCTATTAAAAATGGTAAGTAACTTGCTCTCACATGTTAAAAGTAACTAATAGTAATTTTACGCTGACAGTGTATATAACTTAAATTCTTTTAAATGGGTTACAGAGAACTCATATAACCAATCCAACAACAACAACAACAACAACAACAACGACACAGTGAAATCCCACTAGTGAGGTCTGGGGAGGTTAGTGTGTACGCAGACCTTACCCATATCCCGAGGGAGTAGAGAGGTTGTTTCCGAAAGACTCTCGGCTCAAAAAGACGAAAAGAGACAATATCAGTATCACCAATAGAAACCATAGGAAAAATAGCATTATGGAAATGAGAAAGTAGATGCAAAGCAAACGCGATAGACAGTACATAGACCCGGCACTATAGTAAACAAAGGAGCAGTAAGACACAACATTGCCACTAGATGACATCGACAAAAACCCTACAAGACTAGCCTCACAAAGGTACGAAGTAAGGGAGACTAAACAACCACCTAACCTACAACCCTAATACTCGACCTCCACAACTTCCTATCAAGAGCCATGTCCTCGGAAATATGAAGCCTCGTCATGTCCTGCCTGACCACCTCTCCCCAAAACTTCTTAGACCGTCCTCTACCTCTTCTCGTACCCTCCAAAGCCAGCCGCTCACACCTTCTTACCGGAGCATCTGGGCTTCTCCTTTGTACGTGTCCGAACCATCTGAGCCCCGCTTCCCGCATCTTGTCATCAATGGGAGCCACGCCCACCTTCTCCTGAATATCTTCATTCCTAATCTTATCCATCCTAGTGTGACCGCACATCCACCTCAACATACTCATTTCTGCTACTTTCATCTTCTGGATATGTAAGTTCTTAACAGGCCAACACTCAACCACATACATCATGGCCGGTCTAACCAGCGCTTTGTAAAACTTACCTTTGAGTATCGGTGGCACTCTCTTATCATACAAGACTCCAGATGCTAACCTTCACTCCATCTACCCACCCTAATACGGTGTGTGACATCCTCGTCAATCTCCGCTCCCCTCTGGAAAACCGACCCAAGGTACTTGAAATTGCCACTACTTGGTATGACCTGTGATTCAAGCCTCACTTCCACGCCCACTTACCTCGATTCAGTGCTGAACTTACAGTCCAGGTATTCCGTCTTCGTCTTGCTCAGCTTGAAACCCTTAAACTCAAGGGCCTGTCTCCAGACCTCAAACCTCTCGTTAACACTGGTTCGCGACTCATCAATCAGAACTATGTCATCGGCGAATAACATACACCATGGCACCTCCCCTTGAATATGGTGTGTTAACGCGTCCATCACCAGGGCAAATAAGAACAGGCTGAGCGCAGAACCTTGGTGTAGCCCCATAACAACTGGAAACTGCTCAGAGTCGCCTCCTACCGTCCTAACCCGAATCTTAGCCCCATCATACATGTCCTTAATTGCCCAAATGTAGGCAGCCGGCACGCCTTTTGCCTCTAAGCATCTCCAGAGAACTTCTCTAGGAACCTTGCCGTACGCTTTCTCTAAATCAATAAACACCATGTGCAGATACTTCTTTCTCTCCCTGTACTGTTCCACCAACCTCCTAATAAGGTGTATAGCTTCCGAAGTAGAACGACCCGGCATGAACCCGAATTGGTTGTCGGATATAGACATTGTCCTCTTCACCCTCGCTTCAACCACCATCTCCCAAACTTTCATGGTATGACTCAGTAATTTGATACCCCTATAATTGTTACAACTCTGGATATCACCTTTGTTCTTATACAACGGAACCACCGTACTCCACCTCCACTCTTCCGACATCCTCTTCGTCCTAAAAATAACATTAAACAACCCAGTCAGCCACTCCAAGCCTGCTATGCCCACACACTTCCAAAATTCAATCGGAATTGCATCTGGCCCGGTCGCTCTGCCCTACTCATCTTACGCATAACTCCAACGACCTCCTCAACATCGATGCGCCTGCAGTCCCCAAAGTCACAGTGACTCTCGGAATGCTCCAGTTCACCTAGCATATAACCAATCCAACTAGTTTGAAATTGAAGAATAAATCCATTGATTAACTAATTAGGCAAAAAATAAATGCTGCTCTTGACATAAAAAAATGCTAAAGACTTGAGATTTTCATGAACAGAAAGGCATAAAGATACAAAAGAATGTAACTTTACATCACCCAAAATAGCACTTGGATGAATAACTGAAGAGGGGTGAATGAATCTTGAATTTTGTTCAGTTGCATCAGTGACTTTCTCTTCCTCTGAAGCATCTGCATAAAATCAAAAGAATTAAAAATTAAAAAAAAAAAGCATAAATATTTTAAAGAGAAAGAGAAAAGTGGGAGTTTAAGGAGTTTTACTACAAGTGACTGTGGAAGAAAATCTGCGCAGAGTGAATACTCTAAGAGCAGCAGAGAAGCGACTGCGAGTGTAGAGAAGTGAAGACATGACTTCGCAAAATTTGGGGGTCTCTTTCGAATTTTCATGTATTTATTGGACCAGTCCGAGAAATAATGGGCAAGTGCACTAATAGCCACTTTTACGATTGCTAATATTCTGAATATTTAAAATATAGTCATATATTTTTATTTTCTTTTGGTCTGTATAGTCATAATTTTTATAAAGCGGCAGAGATCTGTTTCGGGACCTCAAGTATAATAAGTTCAAAGTTTTAGCAATTCGGTTTAACTGCAATTTTGTGATAAACCATAAAAAATAATGCAACATTAATTTTCTTTGTCATGATAATTTAAGTTTTTATAGTATTTTGACTTGATAAGTCAGATAAATTAAGGTAGGTTAATGTTTGAAATTTATAAAAGATTTGTCAAGGTATTCATGAGAGTGGAGGAGGAAGCAACAGCGAAATGACTAAAATTTTAATACATTATTCCACCGTTCCAATTTATGTGAACCTGTTTGACTGGACACGGAGTTTAAGAAAAAATGAAGACTTTTGGAATTTGTGGTCCTAAACAATTCAAAAAGGGGTCCGGAGTATTTGTGTGATTATAAAAGCTTCTCATTAAAGGTAGAATTGTAAGTTTAAGCAAAATTATTTCCAAATTTAGAAATTGGTCATTCTTTTTTGAACGGACCAAAAAGGAAATAAGTTCACATAAACTGAAACGGGTAGTATAAAATATGATTATGTTCCAAATAGTAACATTAAAAGTGGCTACTTGGTACGATTTCAACATTAATCCTGAATTTTGACTATATTAATAATTTTTTTACATGAACAACTCAAGTTCTTTTTCTTCAATTAATTAAAGAAAGTAAAAGAAACTTCACCTAAAGACTACAATTCTAATTGTGATTTAACGAGACAAATAATGTTTGATTGTAGTATTTTTTTATTTGAGAAAACCAATTGTGTTAGAAATTTAAATTGTTGAATCGTCATACCTTTTTCTTTTTTATTTTTCATTTAGTATCGACATTAATATTAGGGCCGCAACATGGTGCTTAATAGAGCCGTCAATATGGGCTTGGCCCGATGGGCCGGCCCAACCGAACACGTAATTTAATAGGGTTGGCTAAGATTTTTGGAGCTCATTTATAAACGAGGCTTTTAACCCCACCCAAATAAGCCAGTGGCCCATGAGGCTTGGCCGAGTTTGGGCCGGACCGAACCGTGGGCTTAATAACGTATTTAATTAAAAATCTAAAAAAATATAAGAAACTAAAAATAATAAAAAAATTAATGTAACCTCAAACTGGTAATATTTTTTTCATGCGAATATAAATATTTTTTGTTCTTAAAATTTTATTTATTTTTTAATGTTAACTAATTAACATTGCATATAATTATATATTTAGATAAAAATAAAGATGTTAAGACATCTTTGTTTCACAAGAGGATTCAAATGTACTTAATGAAGATGATCTTGGTGTTGACTATGCCATGAGTACCTTAAAAATATTTTTGAGTAGTTTGTTTTGAGTATTGACTTTTAATGAATGAAATATTGTCCTCCATTTTTGTATTTTGAGTATATATTTCTGTTTTGCTAACATACTACATGAAGGTAGTTTTTTTATCTTTCTTGCTAACTTAATATATATAATTATAGATATATGTATATGCCCTAAAAATATATTTTCAAGACCCTCCCGCTAAATCGCGCTATCACTGTACATAATTGGCAGAAAAAAAGGGACCAAGCAGCCATTGTTCTTCTATGAAATTCCAAGGTTATTTTTTAAGTTTTCTCTTCTTCCAACATTGACTAGTGCACAATGGAGGTAAGCATATAGTATTTTAATACATTTTTATTTGTTGACTAAATTTCGGGGTACTTTTTTCTTTTGAAACAGAGGTGTCTAACGATTAAAACTTTTTAGTTTTATATTTGCTTCTTGCTTTTTGATTTATAACGCAAATTTACAGTTTCAGTGAACTGATTCTATAGTTGGATTACCAGAAATTTTATTTTGAATCTAATATGCCATGTAATACTTGTGTGAGACCTTTATTTAATGACATCTGGAATTTGTGGGCTCATTTTTGTCTAACATTTTCCTTTTTAATGTCGTTTCTTTAGTCAAAGCAAATGCTCCTCCCACTTTCTCTTTCTTATTCTTTCCTTTTTCCTTAACACTTCATCTTCCTCCTCTCAACCGGTCTATGTTTGTTAGCTCCACATTTCATACACTATTTGTGTATCTTTATTTTAATTGGGACCTTGGGAGTTTCTCCCCCGTCCCAATTTATGTAGATACTCTACCAATCTTATTTTTAAAAAATTCAGAGGTATTTTTTATCACTATTTTTGTGGAGAAAGAGAAGAGAGAAAGAGAAGAGAAAAAAGAGGATAGAGGAATTTGAACAAAAGATAGCAAGAAAGGAAGAAAATAGACTTCTTCTTTTTAAAAATATTTTATGGGTTTGATTTTTGAACCTCTTTGAAAAATAATCAATTGCTTGAGAGAATAAGAATAGAGAACGAATTAGAAACCTTGAATTTAGTAAATGGAAACATTGAGTTAAGGCAGTTGCACAAATTTGGAGGAGAGAGTCATAGGGGGCTGGAAAGTGGCTAATTTTTGCTGAAAGTGGGACACAAAATCCACTTGGCAAAGATTTAAAGGAGCCTCATATAAGTACTTTCTGCCACGTAATAGTTGGGTCTCATACAAATTAAAATTTCTCTTGGATTACTTAATGTTTTGATAAAATTATTTCTTTTGATGGAATTAGAAAATACAGGTGTTTAACGGTACTGGTGATTCGACAATAGGAGTTTCAAGAAACCATTGTCCATGTGGTGATATTGGGTGCTTTATTAATGGAGATACAATTGTAAGAACTATTTCAATTTCAAATGAAGAACTTAGAAAAGAGAATGTTATTGATATTAGCGATGGAGATTTGAAAATAAGGAAAGTGTTTAATAGTGATGATGAAGCTTGCGATTACTATATGAATTTTGCTAAATTTTTTGGTTTTTCAGTAAGACGTGATCGCCATTTAGGAAGTGCAGAACATCCTATGGGAATTTATAAAAAGGATTATGTTTGTCATTGAACTGGTAGCCCTCGTCCTCAAAGGTAGTTGAAAAAGAACGACAATGAAATCAAAAATCTTTGAGATGTAACTATAAAGCCAAGATGTTCATTGCCAAAAATATATTTGATGGCATCACTCGTTGGACAATGGTGTATTTTGATAATGTTCACAATCATAAACTTTTGAGTGATAAAGTGGTAAGATTTCTCCCCGCTTATCGAAATAATAACATTATTGTTCAAACACAAATTACACTTATCGAAAGTTGTTCAATAAGCTTAATCAAAAGAGTGATTGAATTAGAAAAGGGAGTAGATCTAGGTCAATTGTCTGTCACGGAAAAAGATATAAGGAACTTTGTTCTATCAAAAAGTTCTACTAACATTGAAAGTGATGCCCTGGGCTATTGAAAATATGGAAGGGTTTTGATGTGTTGCCAAAATATTATATTTTTATTATATTACTTGCCTTACATGTTATTAGTTTAGTGATTAATTGTGCGGCGTTTGAGCTAAATAATATTGTTTTATGTGTAGGAGCATCGGAAGAAAAGCACAAAATTACGTTGTTAATTGTTTTACATGTTGTTTTAAAGTTGCACAGAAAGAGGACAAAAATACGAAAAAAGAGCACAAAAGCACAAAGTACTCAAGCCTGGCTACAGGCCAGGCGTAGCCAGCTTGGCCGCGCTACAAGTCTGGCCTCGCGAGGTCTGTAACCCGATGGTCAAAAGTCGCGAATTAAAATACTCTGACCCGAATTTGGGCTCAAGGACCTCAACCCTAGCCTATAAATACGCCTTAAACATATCTAAGGGAAGTGGGACATTTTTGAGAATAGATTCGACCTAAGAAGGCAAGAACACACTAGGAGCAAGGCGGTGAATTCTTCTACGAGTTTTTCACTTCCTTTTTCCTATTTTCATTATTGGTTATGAATTCTAGTATCTTTGCATACTATTATGAATAGCTAATTTTTTATCTAGGGTTTTGATGGAGCCTTTTGTAGGATGAAGTCTTATTACGTCTGTATATAATTGAGCAGTTGAATTTCTCAACTTGTTCAACTACGTATTTATTGTTGTTGATTGAATGACCATCAATTGACTATGCATATTTAGTATATATTGCTTGAAAAATAGTACATATTTAGGTAGTTGTTGAACAACATCACTCCTAACGTATGTGAGAAATCAATACGGAGGGTTTAAATGTGGGATTACGAATAACGAAATATTAGATCGCGAGCATTTAATTAGTGCCAGCTAGCGTAGTTCGAAAGAACATGTCTAGTAAATTACGGTAGTTGCTCGGAAGAGAATTACGACACCCGAAGTACTCACGGTCGGTAGAGAATACTTAGGCGAATTTATAGAAAATGTAGGGAGAGGATTCCGACAATTGGAGAAATCATAACTCTAGACTTCCTTAGTATGGTCTCCAATTTCATCCTTGTTAGTTGATAATTTTAATGCTTTATAATATTTGTTAGTTAATTACTAGAAATAAAAGTCAAATCTTTATAACTAGGAAATTGTTTGAACTTGTGTTTCTATGCGATATTGAACAATTGTAGCTAAGCCTTAGTTCTCTATGAGATTTAACTCCGAACTTGTAAACCTGATTATATTTGCAACGACCGCTAGACCTTTTAGGAGGCATAGTTGGGCGTGATTAAATTTTGGCGCCATTGCCGGGGATCTAACGGTATAGCTGTAGTTGTACATATTGCTATGTTTCAAGTTTGAACTTTTATTTTATTTTTTTAGTATTTGATTTTTTTTTTTATTTTACTTGTTGATTTGAGAAATATGGCATCTTGGAATTATGGGAGTTTCGATGTTGGTAATTCTACTATTGATATTCCTTGTGCTTATGGTGGAGGAAATCAGTTATGAAAAAATTATCAAAATATTCCCGAGAAAGAGTTATGTGCACCAACTCAATCTCATATGTGGAATGTATGTGATGTTTGTGGTGGTCAAGATGGTCACTTTTATGGTTGTACTTGTATTTCTTATTCTCTCCCAACTCCTTATGAAGATGGTTCTACTTTTTCTTGTAAAGTTAATAGGAACAAATTGCCTGGGAACGCTGAACTGAAGGATATCATGGATACGTTGAAGAGCCTTGTGGAGCAATATGATAGGAAACCACTGTAGATACAAAGGCAAGAGGCAATTGTTCATGACTTGGAGGTCTCAAGTGAGTCAACTAATTGAACTTTGTAAAGCGCAACAAGTTTACATTGTGGATAATAGCCAAGAAGAGCATGAATTGGCGTTAGAAATTGCCATTATAATGGAGGAATTGAGAGTAGAATATGACCAAACCAACCAAGTATAATTTGATGGTGTCGATGTTGAAGAAGTGGTACTGTCACGATCCAAATATCACATGTCGTGATGGCGTCTATTGCAATACTTGGCAATCCGACAACCACAATAAACCACACATTCTTTAAATTTGAAAATATAATAAAATAAGTTTAAGAGTAAAATCTCATAAATACTGATACAAAAATACCGCGACTCAATACAATATTTCCCCCCAAAATTCGGGTGTCACTGAGTACATGAGCATCTAAATAATATAGTATGACTGCTAAATACACAGTCTAGGAAGGTAGAACAGTATAAACAAAACTAAAAGATAAAGGAGGAGAGTTGAAGTTTGCGGATGCCAAAGCAGCTACCTCGAGAATCTTCGAACTGATAAAGCTCCAAATAAGCAACCACCATACCCAGAAGTACCTGGATATGCACACGAAGTGCAGGGTGTAGTATAAGTATAACTGGCCCAATGTACTCAATAAGTAACAAGACTAACCTTGGGCTGAAAGCAGTGACGAGCTCAACATGTACAGTCCAAATATAGAAATAACATTATAGAAATGTAGACATGCTTTCAAGTTCAACAGTTTAAGCTCATAACAGGTAAAATATGCCAAGTGTACTGGAATGAGGAATGATACACCTCTATATCTTCATGTCAATTATGCATGTTAATTGTAATGCAATGCAGTGATAAAATCATATGCATACTCTCTGCGTATCAACTCACTCAGTCCTCCCATTCACTCAATCCTCACAGTAACTCATTCCTCATAGTCGCTCATTCCTCCCAATCGCTCGGCACCCGCACTCACACTTAGTAGGTACATGCGCTCACTAGTGATAAGTCAGACTCCAGAGGGGCGGATCCTGCCCAAACGCTATAATAAGACAATCGTGGCATGAATCAATGATGTCTGTTGCGGCGTGCAGCCTGATCCCATAAATATCCTCACAATCAGGCCATCGACCTCACTCAGTCATCAATCTCTACAGTCTCTCGGGCTTACAATGTCATAAAAATCAGTCCAAAATAATAATGATATGATATATCAATAAATGAAAACAGAGACTGAGATATGATATGCAAAGGATAGATATGACTGAGTACATAATTATAAATTAAGCAAGTAATTCAACAGCATTACGACCTTCGTGGGTCCCAACAGTACTAGCATATAGCTTAAGCATGATTTCTAATATGAATCATACCTAAACTTCTCTAACACATGGAGAATATATGGATAGTAACCAGATTATTTGACTACACAGTTCCACGGAATTGATTGAATCACAATTACTATGGTGCACACCCATACGCGCGTCACCTAGCATGTACATCACCTCCACACCAATCACACAACTCATAAATTCAGGGATTCATACCCTTAGAACCAAGTTTAGAAGTATTACTTACCTAAAACCGTGCAAATCTCTACTCCAATAAGCTCTTGCCTCACGAATCGGCCTCTGAACGCTTCGAATCTAGCCACAAACAACTCGATACAGTCATTACAAGCTATAAGAATCAATTTCATATGAAAATGCTAAGTTCTTCAGCAAAATTCAAAAAGTCAACCATGGGCCTTGTCACACCCTTTTTTTCTACCTTAACCCTCTTTAAAATGATAAAAGATAAAAGTGATTTTTTAAGATCAAAAGGGTTTTCAATTAGAAAGTGACGAAATTTGTGTTTCAAAAGATTTTTCAGAGTCGTCACTTGACATTTGGTTTCGGTGTGCCAAGCCACCGTTTAAAAATTAATTTTTGTTTCAAAACACGTGTGACTCTAAAACTGACTGCACCAGAAATTCTGAGTAAGGGGATTCATTTAACTCGGGGAGAAGGTGTTAGGAATTCCCCGAGTCCCATAACTAGTACGGTTTCATAATTTATCAAGTTGGCTTTAAATGGTACTCAAATCAAGGTAAAACACACAAAAGCATAAATGAACACAAAGAGGTTTGAGGCCGTCGCTACTTAAAAAAAATAAAAATAAAAATAAGACAAAAATACTGGATTTTATACTACGCTTCCATAATGTCGTCCACCTCCACTGCTATTTACATGTACTACGGGATATTTTCCTGAACAAATTAATATTTACAAACTTTTTGGGGCATACCCCTGATAAATTAATTAACTAAGAGGACGACCTTTCATCTCAAATAAAATAGAAAGTCCTAAAATATACCTACCCGGGTATGGTCGGCCTAAACATGCTACTTGCAGTAATAATAAATAAAAGCAACAAAGATATTTTTATAAATCCAAATAAAAAGATAATGCCTCTGACCAACAAACAAAGGAAGGAGATACGAAAAATAATATAAAGACATATAAAGAATAGATCAAAATATGATGTTGGCTTACTTGATAATTTGACTACAAAGTCTCTTTTAGGAAAAATAGCTTCTTGTTTAAATAGTATTTACCGAATGCTTGTCTTTTCTTAATTTAATTCACATGACCCATACAAACAATTCATATTTTTGTTATTTTAATAGCCTATTAGCTCCATGTGATACTCCACCAAGTAACATTGAAACATACAACTAGCAAATTACGGATGATAAATAAATATGATCAAACACAACAATAGCCTAAACTAGCAAAGCTAAATGCTGTAAACATAATATCATTCTATCGAGACACAGTTCCTAAAACAGACTAAATGGAAGACTAGACACATTTATAAAGAAATATTAGTGAGTTCTTAACTAATAGACTTAAGATCTAAAGAGGTATTAATAGAAATATACTACTATTGTTTCACCTACATGTTATAAAGATTATATTCGAACATTAATTTAAACTATTAGTAAGTAATATGTTCTGTACTAAACCTTATCAATTCAACATGGACAGAACCTAAAATAAGTTGCTAAGAATAAAGGACATGAAAATATAATTTATTAAAGAAACCAACTATAGACCTTGAATATTAAAACTTCCGGGTGGATCATTAGATTTTTCTCTTGGTGAATATATTAAAGAAAGAGACAAATGATAAAAAAAACTTGGACATTGCTTTGAAGCTTTAGGTGTATGAAATTCCTTAAAACAAATCAAAATCTCATCTCACAATTACAACGATACAAATTGAACAAAATCATTCCATGATTTTTTTATAAAAATCAAACAAAAGATAAACTAAGAATAATATACCAATACCAAGCTAAAAAAAATAAATCACATATACAATAAGAGAGGCAAAGAGATGAACCTTAAATAGCAATCCAAATCGTACGGAAGCGCGAACTTGAGTGGACCTCGAATCTTCAAACAGAGCTTCGACTCAACGCCTTGAACTTATTCCAACTCCAAGAGAGAAAATCAAAACCAAAAACTAAAGTGTATTTTTTCGGATTGGAGGAGTAAAAAATGAAATTAAAAGGAACTAAAATTGTAGGGATTTTTTGATTCAATACTAATCTACTATTGAAATATAAACCTTTTTTCAAAAGTAAAAGAAAAAAAATTGGAAATTTTCCTCCAAATAATGAAGAACAACTCCTCTTTTTGATGAACTCTTAGGAACTTTTTAATTCCAATTTCTCTCCCCTAAACCTTGAAATCTTCTGCCTCTTTCTTTTGTGCTAAATCAGTTCTCTTTATGTGAATGGGCAAGAAGAAAGAAAGAATGGATTATAATAGTATGGACCCCCTTTCTCAAACGTGAGTCTGCACTATATAGTGGGAAAATCTTTATGAATGGTGAGGGCACTAATTGAAATGTAGGGACCAACTAAAATTTGTTACACAAGAAAACAAAAATACAAAATTGGCAAAGAAAATATTTTCTCTCTTTTTTTTTAAAAAAAAAGTACAAAAATAATAAAATAAATTCCCAAAGGGGTCCACATTGTTCATTTGGTTTCCTTTGCATTTTTTGCTTTTCCCGTTATCTTCTTCTACTTCTTCGTTTCTTTTTCTTTGTTTGTCTTTTTTTATGTTTTGTTTTTTGTTTGTTTTTTTCATTTTTTTAAGAGATTAACCAAAAATACTAATTATCTAAAATAATATGAAATATTGACAAGAGAATAAGATAGCTATATTTGAATACTATTTGATATTTATTAGAGCCTGCAACTTTAATACTAAACTAAATAAAAGTATTTTTGAAAATTTTCTTCTTATCTTTTGAAAAGTAAAATGTCAAGAGTAAAACTAATTAAACAAATTATCAACTAGCTAAAATAAAGAAAAATATTTTTTTGTAGTTTTTAATTTTTAAGATTAAATAAAGCAAAAGGTTTAATAGAGTCAAAATAGCAATATTAGGCCTAAAACCAACATCGAAGCACTAAAAGGTGTAAAATTTCGGGGAGGGTAAAAAATTAAATGTCTACAGCTTCCTCTCTTTGACTGGAAATACGAAGAGTTTTCAGACAAGGAATGACGAGACAAGTTTTTTGACCCGACCCTTATTTAAAAGAGAACAAAATAAAAGAAAGAGAGTACGACCGAGTCCTGATTTTGGACAACCTACATATCCCGTGTTATAAGGGAATCATGTCACGTGTAGTTCATAAGTAGAAAAAATGGAGAAGGATACCAAGATGGAGAGTCGAGTGAAGTGCCGTCGAGGTTCCGATACGCGGTTCCTACCATTACATCAAAAAATCAAATAAAATAAAATAAAAATTACAAGAAAAACTACAAAATCTTATCTGATGTTCTGTCTTGAATCTTCTACAGTCTTGTTGTGCATCTCGAACTGTTGACTCACATTCTTGAGGCGAGCTTCTGCTACTTCTAATCTGAATTGACCCTATTCTTCAGGCAGGCTCCTGCTGTTGATTTGAATTTGAATTTAACTATGAAATGAATTTCCTCGTTCTCCAGGTGGGCGGCTACTACTGACTTGAAACTTGAAATAACTCTGAAATGAATACCCTCATTCTCCAGGTGTGCGCCTGCTACTGACTTGAAACTTGAAATAACACTTAAATGAATTTCCCCGTTCTCGAGGTGAGCGCCTGCTACTAATGCCAAAATTTGAAATAAACTCTGAAATAAATTCTCTCGTTCTCCAGGTTAGCACCTGCTACTAACTTGAAACTTGAAATACATTCCCTCATTCTCCAGGTAGGTGCTTGCAATCACAACAAAACAGACAAAACAAAAAAAAAAAATTTGCCCCAGTTTGTACCAGGAACATTTGTGAGAGTTAGTTGAATCTCATTATCCAGAAAGATCCTAAAAATTTAAAATTTAGTACCAATATCCAGGAGGGTCCTGAAAACTTTAAAACTACATCTCATTATCCAGGAGGGTCCTGAAAACTTAAAACTAAATCCCATTATCGAGGAGGGTCCTCAAACCTTAAAACTAAATCCCATTATCCATGAGGGTCTCAAAAGCTTAAAACTAAATCTCATTATTCAGGAGGGTCCTGAAAACTTAAAACTAAATCCCATTATCTAGGAGGGTCCTGAAAACCTAAAACTAAAATTCCATTATCCATTAGGGTCCTGAAAACCTAAAACTAAATCCCATTATCCAGGAGGGTCCTGAAAATCTAAAACTAAATCCCATTTTCTAGCGGGGTCCTAAAAACATAAAAATAAATCCCATTATCGAGAAGGGTCGTGAAAGCTTAAAACTAGATCCCATTATCCAGGAGGGTCCTGAAAGTTTAAAACTAAATTTCATTTTCCAGGAGGGTCCTGGAAGCTTAAAACTAAATCCCATAGTCAAGGAGGGTCCTGAAAGCTTAAAACTAGATCCCATTATTCAGGAGGGTCCTGAAAACCTAAAACTAAATCCCATTATCCAGGAGGGACCTGAAAATATAAAACTAAATCCATATTATCCAGAAGGGTCCTGAAAACTTTAAAAAACAAACAAACTAAATCCCATTATCCAGGAGGGTCCTGAAAACTTAAGACTAAATCCCATTATCTAGGATGGTCCTGAAACCTTAAAACTAAATCTCATTATTTAGGAGGGTCCTGAAAACTTAAAACTAAATCCCATTATCCAGGAGGGTCCTAAAAACTTAAAACTAAATTACATTATCCAGAAGAGTCCTGAAAACTTATAACTAAATCCCATTATCTAAAATGGTCCTCAAAACTTAAAACTAAATCCCATTATCAAGGTGGGTCCAAAAAACATAAAAATAAATCCCATTATCCAGGAGGGTTCTGAAAGCTTAAAACTAAATTTCATTATCCAGGAGGGTCCTGAAAACTTAAAACAAAATCCCATTATCCAGGAGGGTCCTGAAAATTTTAAAATACATCCCATTACCCAGGAGAGTTCTGAAAACTTAAAACTAAATCCCATTATCCAGGAGGGTCCTGAAAACTTAAATCTAAATCCCATTATCTAGGAGGGTCCTGAAAACTTAAATCTAAATCCCATTATCTAGGAGGGTCCTGAAATCGTAAAACTAAATCTCATTATCAAGGAGGGTCCCAAATAAAACTAAATCCCATTATCCAGGTGGGTCCTAAAAATATAAAAAAAGAAAAAACTAAATCCCATTATCCAGGAGGGTCCTCAAAACTTAAGACTAAATTCCATTATCTAGGAGGGTCCTGAAACCTTAAAACTAAATCTCATTATTGAGGAGGGTCCTGAAAACGTAAAACTAAATCCCATTATCTAGGAGGGTCCTGAAAACTTAAAACTAAATCTCATTATCCAGGAGAGTCCTGGAAACTTATAACTAAATCCCATTATCTAGAAGGGTTCTCAAAACTTAAAACTAAATCCCATTATCCAGGTGAGTCCCAAAAACATAAAAATAAATCTCATTATCTAGGAGGGTCCTGAAAGCTTAAAACTAAATCTCATTATCCAGGAGGGTCCTGAAAACTTAAAACTAAATCCCATTATCCAGGAGGGTCCTGAAAATTTAAAACTAAATTTCATTACCTAGGAGGGTCCTGAAAACTTAAAACTACATCCCATTATCCAAGAGGGTCCCGAAAACTTAAAACTAAATCCCATTATCTAGGAAAGTCCTGAAAACTTAAAATTAAATCCCATTATCCATGAGGGTCTTGAAACCGTAAAACTAAATCTCATTATTCAGGAGGGTCCCGAAAGCTTAAAAATAAATCCCATTATCCAGGAGGGTCCTCGAAGCTTAAAACTAGATCCCATTATCCTGGAGGATCCTTAAAAATTAAAACTAAATCACATTATCTAGGAGGGTCCTGAAAACTTGAAAATAAATCTCATTATCCTGGAGGGTCCTGAAAACTTAAAATTAAATCTCGTTATTCAGAAGGGTCCTGAAAACCTAAAACTGAATCCCATTATCCAGGAGGGTCCTGAAAACTGAAAACTAAATCTCATTATCTAGGAGGGTCCTGAAAACAAAAAACTAAATTCACATTATCCAGAAGGGTCCTGAAAACTTTTAAAAAACTAAATCCCATTATCTATGAGGGTCCTGAAAACTTACGACTAAATCCCATTATCCAGGAGGGTCCCGAAAACTTAAAAATAAATCTCATTATCCAGGAGGGTCGTGAAAGCTTCAAATTAAATCCCATTATCCAGGAGGGTCCTGAAAATTTAAAACTAAATCTCATTATCCAGGAGGGTCCTGAAAATTTAAAACTAAATCTCATTATCCTAGAGGGTTCTGAAAATTTAAAACTAAATCCCATTATCCAGGAGGGTCCTGTAAGCTTAAAACTAGATCCCATTATTCAGGAGGGTCCTGAAAACCTAAAACTAAATCCCTTTATCCTGGAGGGTCCTGGAAGCTTAAAACTAAATCCCATTATCAAGGAGGATCCTGAAAGTTTAAAACTAAATCCCATTTTCCAGGAGGGTCCTGAAAGCTTAAAACTAAATCCCATTTTCCAGGAGGGTCCTGAAAGCTTAAAACTAAATCCTATTATCCAGGAGGGTCCTGAAAGCTTAAAACTAACTCGCATTATCCAGGAGGGTCCTGAAAGCTTAAAACTAGATCCCATTATTCAGGAGGGTCCTGAAAACCTAAAACTAAATCCCATTATCCTGGAGGGTCCTGAAAGCTTAAAACTAAATCCCATTATCCAGGAGGGTCTTGAAAGTTTAAAACTAAATCCCATTTTCCAGGAGGGTGCTGAAAGCTTAAAGCTAAATCTCATTATCCAGGAGGGTCCTGAAAGCTTAAAACTAAATCCCATTATCTAGGAGGGTCCTGAAAGCTTAAAACTAGATCCCATTATCCAGGAGGGCCCTAAAAACCTAAAACTGAACTTACTTGAAACATGCTTTCCTCATGGAGAATCCCTGCAGAGCAAACAAAATTTCTTGCCCCTGTTTTAAACAAAGAAAATCTTGTTAATTTGAAAAGATAGTGGTTAGTTTGTGGCATCGTTAATAAAGGTGTCCACTTCTGCCTCTGTCATGCTTTATTTGATTGGCTACTTTGATCTGACAAGGACTTGTCTGACTTTTGACCACACCTTAACTGTAGAAGCCTTTGAGTGATTTGATCTATTACCACTCATTTGTTGCATTTCACTTAGAATTTGACAAGTGTCAAACTTTATGTTTACTCAAAATTCAAGAATCACTTGATCATCTGAACTCAAATTATTGCCACATTGTACCTTATGAATCATGTCACTTGTGATGTGCTTGGCCAAACTTTGCTTTGTGAAATCAAAAAGCGGTAGTAAACTTTGAAGTCCTTTCTTGCTTGTTTTAACAAAAACTAACTT
This sequence comes from Nicotiana otophora, assembly GCA_000715115.1. Classification (NCBI taxonomy): domain Eukaryota; kingdom Viridiplantae; phylum Streptophyta; class Magnoliopsida; order Solanales; family Solanaceae; genus Nicotiana; species Nicotiana otophora. The sequence continues at coordinate 201,450 of AWOL01S0018213.1, forward strand.
GAAAGAGACTCAATGAAATAGACTCAAAAGAACAAAGTGAAGCAATTTTTGGCAAAAGGAATAGAAATAGAAGGTCTGAACAAAGATGTCTCTTTGGGGAAAAGAGAAAAAAGACTTATCTGAGTGAAGCAGCTGGCTCCAATGATCATGACATGAATCTTGGATTGGACAACCTGATCCTCCAAACCAATCACACCTTCAGTTTACGTCATTCCTTCACACTTCGAAACCGGGCTCCAATGACTCAACTTTTCTATAAAACCTACAGTTCTCCCTCGACTTGTAGTGCCCCGAAGTGTTTTCACCAATAAGCCTCTCTCATATGTTTATCTCTCAACTCACCATTGCCTTGCGGTGCCCCATGAGAGTTTTCACAAATAAGACTCTCTCATTTTGCTTATCTCTCAGCTCACCATCGCTTTGCGGTACCCATGAGGGCTTTCACCAATAAGGCTCTCTCACTTTATTCATTTTTGTTCCCATGAACAAAGTGTTACCCATGATGTAAGAAAATTATACCTCCATCTCACTTGACTTGGCATCCTCAAAGATTGATCAGAAGGTCTTTATTTGGACCATAATGTAGGCTTTGGACAGGGTTAGAAAGAGAGAATGGCTTGAAGGCTCAAAATAATTTAAGATGAAAAGGTTTAGAATTACAACTTTTGGAATCAGATCTTTTGCCAAAACTAAAACCTCTGCCCCAGTTTCTTAGAGTTTGGGGAATTTTAGATTTTTATTTTGATAGGACCGAACTTCAGAGTAAGGCTTCTTATGTATCCTTAAAAGGAATCAGGCTGAACGTAGTTCCAACCACGATTCATTTTGTTTTGTTCCTTTTTTCTTTCTTTCTTTTTCTTTCTTCTTCTTTTTTTTTTCTCTTACTTTTTTCTTTTCTTTTCTATTTTCTAACTCTACTTCTGATTCCAAAAGAGGGGTATGAAAGAAAATAAAATAAGGCTCAAACTGGGTAACAAAGGAAAAATATATTTAGATAGCAGAATAAAATACCTTCGTCATACCAAACTTTAAAAATTCCAAATACAAAACATGTGATTAAAGATGAACTAAGAAATCATACATAGTATCTTTTGACTGAATCAAAATTTATAGCCATTTCCAGAACTTTTCCTTCTATGTCTGTTAAGTACAAAGCGTCATTGGGTAGCACTCTTATCACAGTGAATGACCATGCTAGTTTGGGGAGAATTTTCCTTTAGCTTTAGCTAGATGTGGAAGGATGCGTTTCAATACTAGCTGGCCCACCTCAAATTTCTGGGACACACCTTCTTGTTGTATGCTCTTGCCATCCTCTTATGTCACAATTGACCATGATGTACTGCTGCCAATCTTTTTCCATCTATCAAGCTCAACTGCTCCAACCGGGCTATGACCCACTCATCATCATCAATTTAAGCTTCAACGACAATTCAAGGGATGTGGTCTCAACCTTTATTTCCTCAAATGTTGTTTTTTCATCATATTCAACTTCTTGATTTATTATTTCAAGACTAGACTAGCTTTTAAGATCTAGCTCAAAATTCCTAATGCATGTCATGTCATTGGAACCTTCATAAAAATAACTTTACAAAGAAAAAATGAAAATAAAACACACATTTAGACTAACGAAAAACAAAAAATTGCATTTCACTGAAAAAGAAAGGATAGAAGGGTTTGAACATCAAAACAAGCAAAAGTAAAAATCCGAGTTACAACCCTGGAATAACCCAGATAACAGAAAGAAAAATAAAGAAAACTACCAAAACTCCTCCCGGGTGGGGAGAAGATAACTTCTCAAATGCTAAACTTCACATTCGGCCCAACGAGTTGCATATTGTGTTGCTAGAACCTTCCCCAATTTCAACCATAGCAACCTCACAAAATAGACTTTGGGAGCTCTTGATCAGCTCTTTAACACCTTCAATTACTGGTTTCAGGACTGATGATATTGAAAGTTTTGCAACCCCCGACTTGACAAAAGACTTAGAGGTGTGTGGGATAGGCTTGGTAGAAATCCCAAACTCCCCATCCTTACGAACTATTTCAACCATGTATGTCTCTACATGGGTTGGAAAAGGATTTTGGTTGGTGTTTGGCACATCCGAGCTCTGTACTACAATTTGATTTGTATCAATAAGCTCTTGGATTTCTCTTTTCAAATACCAACACTTCTCTATGTCGTGCCCTGGGGTATCGGAACAATATGTGCACCTTAGAGAATAATAAAGGTTCTTTGGGGGTGGATTTGGTATCTTTGCCTCAATTGGCCTCAATACGTCTAATTGCCTCAACCTTTGAAACAAACTGGCATAGGACTCGCCCAAAGGGGGTGAAGGTTTCTTTCTACGGATGCCTTTCTCTCTTATACTCTAGCCTTGATCGAATATTCAGACCAATAGGGTTTTGGTAAGGTTGTGGGGGTGGATAAGGGTTTTGTGGAGTTGGCGCACACCACTGCGGGTAAGGATGAGGTTGAGCATATGATTGTTCATGATGAACATGGTATGGGGGAGGTAGAATTGAGTATTGAGGATCTGGTAGTAGGAAATAATGTGGGAGTGGATTATATGGGGCTTGGGTGTAGGTTTGGGGTTGGGGCCGAGGTTGAGTGTACTGGTGAGGTGGACCCCTTGGATCACGTCGTGCTCTCGAAACAACCATAGCAACATCATCTATTCTCTTCTTACCCAACAAACTTCTTGTGCCGTTCTGGATTGCCTGCGTGGTTGCTCTAATATCAGAGTAGCTCATGATCTTGCTCGACTTGAGTCCCTCTTCCACCATCTCTCCCAGATTTACCACATCATTAAAAGGCTTGCCCATGGTTGAGATCAAGTGGCCAAAGTATGTAGGCACTTGGGCTTGAAGAAAGTACTTGACCATCTCATCTTCTTCCATCGGAGGATTGACTCGGGCAGCTTGTACTCTCCATCTGAGCCCGTATTTCCTAAAGATTTCATTAGGATTATTTTCTATCTTGGTCAAGTATAAGCGATCCGAGACAATATCTATATTATACTTAATGTGCCGGGCAAAGTCCTGAGCCATATCGTCCTATGTATACCACCTGCTAGCATCTTGACGTGTGTACCTGTTACACCATATGCGTCTCAAGGTAATATAATGAATATGAGACTTGTTAATCATAATTTAAATGATTTTAAAGTCATAATATGGCTATATATGATGTTTGTATAGAAAATATGAAGTTTGGGAAAAATCGGATTAAAGATGCGGAACAAACGACTAAGGATTTGCCTTGTAACAAAGCTTTTTGAGAAATAGATTTCATGTTCTATATGAGGTATTTTTGGGACATATTATATACCAAATTTAAGGTATTGGAATGTAGTTTCCAATTCTCTTAACCGTTTGTTCATACGATACACGGACAACAGTTATTAGCATTGGAAGAAGGGCAATCATAGGGTGCCAAGTAGCACCTTTTTGACTTTTTAAAAAAAAACGGATATTTACATCCCATCTCGTCTCTGTCTCCTTTTTTATAGAGAACACACTCAAATAACACCCCTAAATTTACTCTTAATCTCTTTGCAAGAGCTTCAAACAACATTATCATCTCTGGCACGGAATCAAGAAGCGTTAACATTAAAACGATCCTTATGACGTAAGTATGGCTATATCGCCTCTCATTTTCTTTGTAGTTTGAGTTTTGGAAGGTACGTCATAGTTATGAAAAAGTGTACTTTATGTATTTAAGTGTTTAAATATCAAGGAATGAGGATAAATTCATTTCCTAATAGTTAGAACTCACGGGACGGTGATCAAAAGTCGTGAGTTCGAGTTATTAGACTTGTAGTGGACTTTTTTGTGGGCTATTTCGTGTTGCCTTTGGGCTGTATATTTTTCTACTGCTTAATGGAGGTTTGGAGGACAAATGGTGTGGAAAATCACCACATAATGACAGAATGGTGGGCTGGTCGTTTGTCATTTTTTTGTTTGTTGTTTGACACTACTTTGGTTGTCGTTTTATGTATGGAGTGATTAGGGTGTGTGGGCTATTTTGTGGTATATTGTGATGGAGATAAGGTTGAAAAATGATTCTTACATGTTGTTATTGTACTTCTCTTGTTGTTGTTGATATATGGTATTGGAGGAGGTCCTATTTACAGGGGAGATGCTGCCCAAATTTACGTAAACGAGATACTAGTTTAAGTTGCAGACTTAGCCTTTACTCAGCATTGATTTTGAATGTCCTTATGATTTGGTAGATTGGGTTGAGTTGTTTGAAGAATTTCTTGGAAGGTATTAAGGACTCAACGGAGTTAAGGTATGTTAAGACTATCCCTCATTTCCTTTTGGCATGATCCATACGATACAAACGAAACGAGCAAATACGTAACTTTCATAAATGACTCTATTCATAGAAATACTAGAAATGTCTATATTCTTGATTCTCCATGTGTCTTATTATTCTATCATCTGTTCATGGGTCTCAGAAAAATATGCAAGTTGATAAAGTTTATTTCATGATATTAATCAAATGCATAGTGAACTTATGACATAGTCGAGAAATATTATTAACGTATTTCTTATGCATTTCATGCATTTATACATGTACATTGACCCATGACCAGAAGGCGTTATATACGCATATATTATATGTATATGGTATATGGAAAAAGGTTACGGCGTTATATACGCACCACCACCTGAGCAACTGGTATATATTGATGATTTTGCCCATAGTGGCCGAGATGATATGATGGAATGCCCTCAAAGGCTTGATGATGTTATCTATACCTATACCTATGCATAATACGACATTTACATGAACGTGCATGACATTATAAATGTTTTAGGATTCACAAAGTTATTTAGACTCACTAGTGGAATTCTTTATTCCATGTTTCATCTATGTCTTTTATGTACTGATTTGCATGCTTTACATACTCAGTACATTATTCATACTGAAGTCTCTTTTTCTTGGGGACGCTGCATTTTCTTGCCCACAGGTTTCGATAGACAGGTTGAGAGTTCTCCAAGTAGGCTATCAGCTCAGCGGAAGATGTCGGTGTGCTCCATTTGCTCCGGAGTTGCTTATTTGGTCAGTATGATTCAGACGTGTATTGTTTAGTATGGCAGGGCCCTGTCCCGGCCTTTATTGTATTTATCTACTTTTAGAGGCTTGTAGACATATTCCATGTACGTAAAAGATTGTATGGCCTTGTCGGCCTACGTTTAGTGTACGAGTGATCATTTTGGTCTTATAGGCCCGAGTTGGTATTACATATTTTATTTTAGTTATCCTAGGACAGCCTTTCCGTCTCATTTACCCATGATAGCATAATACAAAAAGATACATTATGTTGGTATTCGGTTGAATAAGGTACTGGGTGCCTGTCGCGGCCCATCGGTTTGGGTCGTGACAGAAGTGGTATTAGAGCAGTTCTATCCTAGGGAGTCTACAAACCGTGTCTAGTAGAGTCTTGTTTATGGGTGTGTTGTGCACCACACTTATAAGCAGGAGGCTACATGGCATTTAGGACTGTCACTCTTTCTTCTTACTCTAGATCGCGTGGTAGAGCTCAACTGTAAAAAATTCAAATTCCTAAATTCTATTTTATTCATTATACAACGACAACTACATCTAGAAAGACAGTTGGTAAGAGTTGAGTCAGAGGAACTCGATTTTGCGTCATGCTTATGATGAGTAAATTTAAGGCCTTCAGTAGATATGTGTGTATTACGACGTGTGAGTCTCTTGATAAGGAGACCTAAGGCATGAATATCTATCTACCCCTATAGTAAAAAGCAACGAGAGAATCAGAAGGTAGATACAAGTTTCAACAGGTAAAAGAAGCTAGGCGATGAAGGATACGAGGTACCCAGTTAGTGAAGATTATCTGTATTTACAATTCAGGCATAGAAATATAAGCATTCTGAGTTACTTTCAACAATAACAAAGATATCTTCACTTGACAAATCCCATTTCAGTTATGCCCTGTGGGAGCTAACAAATATAATTTAAGAAAAGGATGGGATATCAGCATCCAGCTGGGGTTAGAGTAACCCAAAATTGTGGATGGATTGTTATCATTAGCTCATATTTCTGAGGGATATTGCAAACGTGGTAATGGTTCTCCTTGTGAGACACCCAGATGGTGCACTCTAGAATAGTACAATTAGATAGGAATACTAGAATGTTCAGAAATTTTAGAAGTTTGGCATTGGAATCTTAGTAGGGATAAATATTTACCTTTGTATGGATCTCGTCCCTAGTAAAAAGAGAGAGTTAGGCAACCCGAAGAGCCAATGAGTTGAATCAAGGGGGGCTAAAAGTGAAAGAATGTTTTGAAGAAGTTTTCATAATAAGGTGATAGACAGAAATATTAACAGGACAATAAGGAGAAAGTAAATGAAGCATTATGAGTAAGATGTGATAAATGGATGATAAAGATAAATCAAAATATGACAGGACTACAAATTCTATAGTCAAGTGAAGGAAAAGACAAGAAGTAACAGGCCTTGAGACAATAAAGGAGTATAAGCCGTAAAGTCATGTCCTCATTTCAAGACATGAGTTGGTGACTCATACGTGATTAACAGAATAAAAAGTTAGACCCCCGTAGTAATAGAAATTAGAATGGGCTAGTGAATAAGATAAACTGAACATGAATTAGGGATCGAAGGATTTGACAATAGTTGATATCGTGAGAATTTCAGAGATCGCATTCCGGGCGATAATTGAATGGACAATAGAAGAATAACTTTTAAAGGTTATTCAGGAAGACGTTTCCCTATAACAAGCATTGTAAGAAGAGTTAAGCTTAAGGGACTAAGTGTGCCAGTTGCACTAGGTGTCACCTTTGTGTGTAAGAAATTAAATTATCCCTGGTACAGAAGCAAGGAAAGTAGGAATCCGTGAAGATGTGAAAAGACGCCAAATATGAAGAGGTGAAACATTTATAGGTAAATCTTCATAGCAATAAATGTTAGTACTCCCCTAAAGGGGGGAAGATGGTATGATATGGTATTAATTCGGAGTTATGTGGTTAAGGTAACTATGGAATAGTAAATGAAGAATGTGGTAGAAAGGCGAAAGGAATGAGATTGCATTTGTTCAGATCCTACGGATATGATACGATTCCAGAACATTATATAAGCATGACGACGGGGAGAGGCAGTAAGGGTTCCATCACTAGATGTTATTGATAAATAAGTACAAATGAACACTGGATACATAAGGAGCCAGTGTGCGGGATAAGTTAAGACAAATGATATAACCCAAGAGAGATTACGCAGAATATAGATATGAGAATGGACTAACGTGTAGTTAGTAGTTGATTCTGGAAGATCCTAGCCAAGTAGCCATGGATAAACAAGAGGATATAGACAAATCAACAAGTTGTGCAAGATAAACATAGTGAAACCCAACATAGGGAATTCAGTCTCACAAATGTGATGACATCGTAATCCTTGAGAAATATTCAGATAGGAGTTGGGGTTGTACAGTCAAAAATTTCAGTTCAGAATTAACCTTACGAGCACAAGGGCACGGAGGTAAGTAACTAAGGATAATTATAAGTGAGTAAGAACGTCAAAAAAAATAAATCTTTCGGGTATACGATGTAATAAGCTCGCAGCTTTTCAGGAGTCAAAGGGTCTATCTTAAGTACTACAAAGAAAGACTAGCTGAGGGAATAAGGAAGAATGCTTCAACTTAAGCATAGTATGGAAGAAATGGTCGGGTAACAACAGTCTCACAACAACATTGTATGCACTCCATAAGAAAGTGGCACCTATCGTGGCTAATGAACGGGAAGCAAACAAAAAATCAAAAGATGATATTTGAGATCATATGAGTTATAGGAAATTCTAGTATTTGTAGGCAATGAGATAAGCCATGTATTCATGCAACAAGTGGCAGAACGACCATGAAAAGTAATCGCTTATGTTTAAAGATAACTAAGAAAGAATAAGAAGAATTATCTGACCCACGATTTAGAGTTAGACGCGGTGATTCATGCACTAAAGATGTGGAGTCATTATTTGCATGGAATTTATGTTGGTATATATATATATATATATATATATATATATATATATATATATATATATATATATATATATATATATATATATATATATATATATATATATATATATATATATATATATATATATATATATATATATATATATATATATATATATATATATATATATATATATATATATATATATATATATATATATATATATATATATATATATATATATATATATATATATATATATATATATATATATATATATATATATATATATATATATATATATATATATATATATATATATATATATATATATATATATATATATATATATATATATATATATATATATATATATATATATATATATATATATATATATATATATATATATATATATATATATATATATATATATATATATATATATATATATATATATATATATATATATATATATATATATATATACGGATCATAAGAGCCTTCAATATATCTTCATCAAAAGGAATTTAATTTATGCCAAAGGCGATGGTTGGAGCTACTAAAAGACTATGATGTTGATATTTTATACCATCCAGGAAAGGAGAATGTAGTAGCCGACGTCCTCAACCGTAGATCTATGGATAGCCTATCATATTTACAGCCAAAGAAGTGTGTGATAGCCCATGAGATTCATCAACTAGATAGTCTTGGAGTTTGATTAGTTACTATTCATGACACGACAACATCCTCTTTAGTAATTGAAGTGAAGGAACGCTAGTATGAGGATCTTGTGCTAGCTCATTACAGAGATACATCCCCTCAAAAGGAGAATACACCATTTGAGATTACAGGAGATGGAGTCCTTAGATATCGAGGTCGATTATATGTTCTAATATGGAAGGGTTACATCAGCAGGTTATGGGAGAAGCTCACTATTCTCGTTATTCTATTCGTACAGGAGCGACGAAGATGTATCATGATATCATGGAAATATACTGGTGGGACGGAATGAAGAAGGATATTGCAGAGTTTGTTACTCAGTACCCTAATTATCAGCAGGTTAAGAATGAGCATTAGAAACCTGGTGGATTATTACAGGCTATAGAGATTCCGACTTGGAAATGGGAAATGATTAATATGGATTTCATCATAGGCTTACCTAGTACCCAACATAAGTTCGATTCTATATGGGTTATTGTCGATAGACTTATAAAAGCAGCCCATTTTCTGTCTATCAAGACTACTTATTCAGTAGAGGATTATGCAAGGCTTTACATTAGGGAGATAGTACGACTTCATGGTGTCCTTATATCTATTATCTCAGATAGAGGTGCTCAGTTTATAGCTAATTTCTGGAGGTCCTTACAAAAGGATTGGGGACTCAGGTAAGTCTTAGTACAGTATTTCATCCCCAGACAGACGGTCAGGCTGAACGTACTATTCATAAACTGGAGGATATGCTACGGGCTTGTGTGATGAACTTCAGGGGTAACTGGGTTGATCATCTTCCACTTATTGAGTTCGCATATAATAATAGTTATCATTCCAGCATTCAGATGGATCCATACGAAGCTCTTTATAGACGGAAGTGTAGGTCTCCTATAGGATGGTTCGAGATTGGGGAAACTAAGTTATTAGGACCAAAGTTAGTACATCAAACAGTTGAAAAGATTAAGCTTAGAAGGGAAAGGCTATTAGTAGCACAGATTCGTCAGAAGTCCTATGCAGATAATCGATGACGAGACTTGGAGTTTTATGTAGACAACTGGATATTTCTAAAGGTATCGTCGATGAAAGGCGTTATGAGATTCGGTAAGAAAGGAAAGCTCAGCCCTCGGTACATTGGACCTTATAAGATTATACGCAGAGTAGTTCAAGTAGCATATGAGTTAGACTTGCCTTCAAAATTGGAGTCTGTACATCCAGTATTTCATGTGTCTATGCTCCGTAGGTGTATTGGAGATCCCTCTAAAGTCATTCCAGTTGACGATGTTCAGGTTACAAAGCAGCTATCATATGAGAAAACCCACATTGCTATACTAGATAGACAAATTCAGAGATTAAGAACTAAGGATATAGTTTCGGTTAAAGTACTTTGGATTAATAATAATGTGGCCCTGTGTGATTTTGTATTGTTGGGCTTACTGTGTGATAGGTTGGTAGTAGTACCGTTACAGAGGAGACTCTGCCAAAATTTCTATAGATTTCTGGGTGTTTAACATTCGAGGACGAATGTTTCTAAGGGGGGAAGATTGTTACACCTTGTGCGTTTCAAGGTGACGTAATGAATATGAGACTTGTTAATCATGATTTAAATGATTTTAAAGTCATAATATGGCTATATATGATGTTTGGATAGAAACTATGAAGTTTGGGAAAAATCGGATTAAAGTTGCGGAAACAACGACTAAGGATTTGCCTTGTAATAGAGCTTTTTGAGAAATACATTTCGTGTTCTATATGAGGTTTTTTCGGGACATATTATATACCAAATTGAAGATCTTGGAATTTAGTTTCCAACTCTCTTAACCGTTCATTCATACGATACACGGATAAAAAGTTATAAGCATTGGAAGAAGGGCAATCATAGGGTGCCAAGTAGCACCTTTTTGACTTTAAAAAAAAAAGGATATTTACATCCCATCTCGTCTCTTTCTCCATTTTTCAAGAGAACACACCCAAATAACACCCCTAACTTTCCTCTTAATCTCTTTGCAAGAGCTTCAAACAAGATTATCATCCCGGGCACGGAATCAAGAAGCGTTAATATTAAAACGATCCCTATGACGTAAGTATCGCTATATCGCCTCTCTTTTTCTTTGTAGTTTGACTTTTAGAAGGTAAGTCATAGTTAAGAAAACGTGTATTTTCTTTATTTAAGTCTTTAAATATCAAGGAATGTTGATAAATTCGTTTCGTAATAGTTAGAACTCAGGGGACGGTGATCGGAAGCCGTGAGTTCGAGTTATTTGACTTGTAGTGGAATGTTTTGTGGGCTGTTTCGTGTTGCCTTTGGGATGTATATTTTTATGCTGTTTAATGGAGTTTTGGAGGACAAATGGTGTGGATAAACACCACATAATTACAGAATGGTGGGCTGGTCGTTCTTCGTTACATTTTGTTCGATTGTTTGACACTACGTTGGTTGTCGCTTTATGTATGGAGTGATTATGGTGTGTGGGCTATTTTGTGGTATATTGTGATGGAGATAAGGTTGTAAAATGATGCTTACATATTTTTATTGTAGTGTTCTTGTTGTTGTTGGTATATGGTATTGGAGGAGGCCCTAGTTACCGGGGAGATGCTGCCCAAATTTACGTAAACAAGCTACTAGTTTAAGTTGCGGACTTAGCCTTTACTCAACACTGATTTTGAATGTCCTTATGATTTGGTAGATTGGGTTTGAGTTGTTTGAAGAATTTCTTGGAAGGTATTCGTACTGAAGTCCCTTTCTCCTGGGGACACTGCGTTTCATGCCCGCAGGTATCGATAGACATGTTGAGAATTCTCCAAGTAGGCTATCAGCTCAGCGAATAATTTGGTGCGCTCTATTTACCGAACCTGTTATCCGATAAGAGTGCTTAACTACGTGTATGCTTGTGCAAGTGACCTACCATACTCCATATAAACAAATAAGCATAAGGAAAAAAAGAACGGACATCACGTAGAATATTTTCTCTCGGCTTTCATAAGATAAAGCTTACATAGGTATGTATACCACTTCACAAATATCAACCACAAGAATGCCCCCAGGCCACAAATCATCGCAAATCAATCCCTGACACAACCCACCTTGTCTCGCCATGTGTGCAATAGTAATATAAATGTCTGCCTTGTCTCGCCACACGTGCATAATATTGTTTCCACCTTGTCTCGCCACATGCGCAATCCACACACACACACACA
>AWOL01S0018213.1:215786-260226 GCA_000715115.1 Nicotiana otophora
ATATACATATATCCCTCCTTGTCACGCCGCATGTGCAAATATCAATGGTAATAATAGCACGGCAGAAACCTCGTGCAACCCCATAATAACAACCGCACGACAGAAACCTCGTGCATCACAATAATAACAATCGCACGGTAGAGACCTCGTGCATCATAACAACAAGTACAACAACAATATTTACAATAATACAAAGTACAACAAGTAAATTAACTCAAGAACTTTAATTCACAAAGAAACGGTAGCACTAATTCACAAGAAATAACCACAGTAAAGAATGCTAGGCATAAAGAGAACAACTCAACAAAGGGAAAACTAATGTATAGCAACGGTCCCACAATATACATTTCAAAAATAGGGAGAGCTAACATGAGTCAAATATTCCAAATAAAACAAGTCAACTAAGATGTAGGATATCTGAAACTTCTTTTAAGGTTGAGAAAATTTCGAAGGATATTCAACAATTCAATTAAGGGTAAGCAGCGAAAAGATAATCATAACCTCAATTAAGACTGAACAAATTATAGGATGAGATAATAATAATTTCAAATAAAGATAAGCAGTTATGAAAAGATAGCATGACAATAGAGGAGGTAAAATCTTCAGTTAAGTCAAATAAGAGTCAAATAGGCAATAAAAGTAAATCCTGAAAACGATTAATTCTAATTAAAGTATGTAGAGGTGAAACTAGCAAATAGGAACTTAATTATATCAAGAACAACTCTATACTCAATGAATATAAGGACCTAAAAATCCTAAAAGGGCAACTTTTCACAAATAAGTCCGAGCACGCACTCGTCACCTCACGTACATGAACTATAATCAACATAGACGACTCAAATCCTAAGGGAAAAATTCTCCACACAATGTTAGGCAAGATACTTACCTCGAACCAAGCTCAAACAATCGGTCACAATGCCTTTTCCACGAATATCCGGCTCTGAATGGCCCAAATCTAGCCAAACACAATTGCATAACATGAATACAACAATAATAGACTCATCTAATCAATGAAATTAATATTTTAATAAATTTCCGAAATTCGCCCTAAAAAGTCGACCGGGCCCACATCTCGGAATTGGGTAAAAATCACAAAATACGAACACCCATTCACTCACGAGTCCAACCATATAAGAATTACTCAAATCCAACCACAAATCCCCCTTCAAAACTCAAAATCTTTATTGAAGAAGTTCTTCCAATTTTTTCCAATTTCAACCTCAAAAATCCGAAATTAAATGGTGAAAACAACTATAGATTAATGTAATACAACCAAAAATAAATTAGGAATCATTATCTCAAATCTTCCTTTGAAAATCCCTCGAAAACTCGCCAAATTCCGATCTCCCATGTCCAAGAACGAAAAATAAAATCAAACCCTCGAATTTCTCTTTTCTGCCCAAAGACTAAAGACTTAGCAGCAACACAAATCAAACTTTTTATCCGTTAAGCACCCAAATTCACTAGAGGCCCCCGGGACCTCAACCAAACATACCAAATAATCCTAAAATACCATACGAACTTAGTCGAGCCCTCAAATCACATCAACTAACGCTAAAATCACGAATCACCTTCTAATTCAAACTTAAAGAACTTGAAACTTTAAATTCCTACAATCGATGCTGAAACCTATCAAACCACGTCCGAATGATCTCAAATTTTGTAGGCAAGTCCCAAATAACATAACGGATCTATTTCAACTCTCGGAATTGCATTGCGACCCTGATATCAAAAAGTCCACTTCCGGTCCAAATCTCCAAAAATTCGACTTTCGCCATTTCAAGCCTAAATTAGCTACAGACCTCGTATTTACAGTTTGGACACTCTCCTAAGTCTAAAATCATCCACTGGAGTTAATGGAACCGACGAAACTCCATTCCGGAGTCGTCTTCACATAGTGTCGACTACAATTACAATCCTAAGACTTAAGCTTTCGTTTTAGGGACTAAGTGTCCCAAATCACTCTGAAACATCCGGTAACGAATTCAACAACGCACGCAAGTCAATACATATAATATGAAGCTGCTCAGGGCCTTATGTCGCCGTACGGGACTTAAATTCTCATAACGACCGGCCGGGTCGTTACAAGAATAGATCAAAATATGATGCTGGCTTACTTGACAATTTGACTACAAAGTCTCTTTTAGGAAAAATAGCTTCGTGTTTAAATAGTATTTACCGAATGCTTGTCTCTTCTTAATTTAATCCACTTGACCCATACAAACAATTCATTTTTTTTTGTTATTGTAATAGTCTATTAGCTCCAGTGATAGATACAACTAGAAAACTGCGGATGATAAATAAATATGATCAAACACAACATTAGCCTAAACTAGCAAAGCTAAATGGTGTAAACATAATATCACTCCATCGAGACACAAAGTTCCTAAAACAAACTAAGTGGAAGACTACACACAGTTATAAATAAATATTAGTGAGTTCTTAACTAATAGACTTAAGATCTAAAGAAGTATTAATACAAATATACTACTATTGTTTCACCTACATGTTATAAAGATTATATTCAAACATTAATTTAAACTATTAGTGAGTAATATGTTCTGTGCTAAACTTTATCAATTCAACCTGGACAGAACCTAAAATAAGTTGCTAAGAATAAAGGACATGGAAATATAATTTATTAAAGAAACCAACTATAGACCTTGAATATTAAAACTTCCAGGTGGATCATTAGATTTGAATTCTCTTGGTGAATATATTAAAGACAGAGACAAATGATAAGAAAAACTTGGACATTACTTTGAAGCTTTAGGCGTATGAAATTCCTTAAAACAAATCAAAATTTCATCTCACAATTACAACGATACAAATTGAACAAAATCATTTCATGATTTTTTTATAAAAATCAAACAAAAGATAAACTAAGAATAGTATGCCAATACCAAGCTAAAAAAAATAAATCACATAAACAATCAGAGAGGAAAAGAGATGAACCTTAAATATCAATCGAAATCGTACGGAAGCGCGAACTTGAGCAGACCTCGAATTTGCAAACAGAGCTTCGACTCAACACCTTGAACTTATTCCAACTCAACGAGAGAAGATCAACATCAGAAACTAAAGTGTATTTTTTCGGATTTGAGGAGTAAAAAATAAAATTAAAAGGAACTAAAATTGTCTACAGCTGCCCCTATTTGACTGGAAACCCGAAGAGTTTCCAAACAAGGAACGCCGAGATAAGTTTTTTTTGACCCGACCCTTATTTAAAAGAGAACAAAATAAAAGAAAGAGAGTGCGACCGAGTCCTGGTTTTGGACAACCTACATATCCCGTATTATAAGGGAATCAAGTCACGTGTAGTTCATAAGTAGAAAGAATGGAGAAGGATACCGAGGTGGAGAGTCAAGTGAAGTGTCGTCGAGGTTTCGATTCGTGATTCCTACCATTACATCAAAAATGGAAAATCAAATAAAATACAAATTACCAGAAAAAACTACAAAATCTAATCTATTGTTCTATCTTGAATCTTCTACAGTCTTGTTGTGCATCTCGAACTGTTGAGCCGCATTCTTGAGGAGAGCTTCTGCTACTTCTAAACTGAATTGATCATATTCTTCAGGCGGGCTCTTGCTGTTGATTTGAATTTGAATTTAAATGTGAAATGAATTCCCTCGTTCTCCAGGTGGGCGACTATTACTGACTTGAAACTTGAAATAAATCTGAAATGAATTCCCTCATTCTCCAGGAGGACACCTACTATTGACTTGAACTTGAAATGAATTCCCTCTTTCTCCAGGTGGGCGCCTGCTACTGAGTTGAACTTGAAATGAATTTTCTCATTCTCCAGGTGGGCGCTTGCTACTGACTTGAAACTTGAAATAACACTTAAATAAATTCCCTCGTTCTCCAGGTGAGCGCCTGATACTAATGCCGAAACTTGAAATAAACTCTGAAATGAATTCTCCCGTTCTACGGGTGGGCGCCTGCTACTGACTTGAAACATGAAATTAATTTCCTCATTCTCCAGGTGGGTGCCTGCAATCAAAACAAAATAGACAAAACAAAGAAACTTTTCTGCCCCAGTTTGTACCAGAAACATTTGTGAGAGTTGGTTGAATCCCATTATCCAGGAAGGTTCTCAAAATTTAAAATTAAGTACCATTATCCAGGAGGGTCCTGAAAACTTTAAAACTACATCTCATTATCCAGGAAGGTCTTGAAAACTTAAAACTAAATCCCATTACCAAAGAGGGTCCTCAAAACTTAAAACTAAATCCCATTATCCATGAGGGTCCCGAAAGCTTAAAACTAAATCTCAATATCCAGGAGGGTCGTGAAAACGTAAAACTAAATCCTATTATCTAGGAGGGTCCTGAAAACCTAAAACTAAAATTCCATTATCCATGAGGGTCCCGAAAACCTAAAAGTAAATCCCATTATCTCGCGGGGTCCTAAAAACTTAAAAATAAATCCCATTATCTAGGAGTGTCCTGAAAACTTAAAACTAAATCCCATTATCTAGGGGGTCCTGAAACCTTAAAACTAAATCCCATTATTCAGGAGGGTCCCGAAAGCTTAAAAATAAATCCCATTATCCAAGAGGGTCCTAAAAACTTAAAACTAAAACCCATTATCCAGGAGGGTCATGAAAGCTTAAAACTAGATCGTATTATCCAGGAGTGTCCTAAATATTTAAAACTAAATTCCATTATCCAGGAGGATCCTGAAAACTTGAAAATAAATCACATTACCCAAGAGGGTCCTGAAAACTTAAAATTAAATCTCGTTATTCAGGAGGGTCCTGAAAACCTAAAACTACATCCCATTATCCAGGAAGGCCTTAAAAACTGAAAACTAAATCTCATTATCCAGGAGGGTCCTGAAAACCTAAAACTACATCCCATTATCCAGGAAGGCCTTAAAAACTGAAAACTAAATCTCATTATCCAGGAGGGTCCTGAAAACATAAACCTAAATCCACATTATCTAGGAGGGTCCTGAAAACTTGAAAAAAAAGATAATTAAATCCCATTATCTAGGAGGGTTCTGAAAACTTAAAACTAAATCCCATTATCCAGGAGAGTCCTGAAAACTTATAACTAAATCCCATTATCTAAAAGGGTCCTCAAAACTTAAAACTAAATCCCATTATCCAGGTGTGTCCCAAAAACATAAAAATAAATCCCATTATCCAGGAGAGTCCCAAAAGCTTACAACTAAATCTCATTATCCAAGAGGGTCCTGAAAACTTAAAACTATTTCCCATTATCCAGGAGGGTCTAGAAAATTTAAAACTAAATCCCATTACCCAGGAGGGTCCTAAAAACTTAAAACTAAATCCCATTATCCAGGAGGGTCCTTAAAACTAAATCCCATTATCCAAGAAGGTCCTGAAACCGTAAAACTAAATCTCATTATCCAGGAGGGTCCTAAAAGCTTAAAACTAAATCCCATTATCTAGGAAGGTCTTGAAAGCTTAAAACTAAATCACATTATCCAGGAGGGTCCTGAAAGCTTAAAACTAAATTCCATTATCCAGGAGGTCCTGAAAGCTTAAAACTAGATCCCATTATTCAGGAGGGCCCTGAAAACTTAAAACTAAATCCCATTATCCCGGAGGGTCCTGAAAGCTTAAAACTAAATCCCATTATCCAGAAGGGTCCTGAAAGTTTAAAATTAAATCTCATTATCCAGTCCTGAAAGCTTAAAACAAAATCTCATTATCTAGAAGGGTCCTGATAGCTTAAAACTAAATCCCATTATCCAGGAGGGTCCTGAAAGTTAAAAACTAAATCCCATTATCCAGGAGGTTCCTGAAAGCTTAAAACTAGATCCCATTATCTAGGAGGGTCCTAAAAAATTAAAACTAAATCCCATTATCCAGGAGAGTCCTGAAAACTTGAAAATAAATCTCATTATCCAGGAGGGTCCTGAAAACTTAAAATTAAATCTCGTTATTCAGAAGGGTCCTGAAAAACCTAAAACTGAATTCTATTATCCAGGAGGGTCCTGAAAACTAAAAACTAAATCCCATTATCCAGGAGGGTCCTGAAAACATAAAACTAAATCCACATTATCCGGGAGGGTCCTGAAAACTTTAAAAAAAACTAAATTCCATTATCCAGGAGGGTCCTGAAAACTTTTGAAAAAATAAATCCCATTATCTAGGAGGGTCCTGAAAACTTAAGACTAAATCCCATTATCCAGGAGGGTCCTGAAAACTTATAACTAAATCTCATTATCCATGAGATTCCTAAAAACTTAAAACTAAATCCCATTATCCAGCAGGGTCCTGAAAGCTTCAAACTAAATACCATTATCCAGGAGGTTCCTGAAAACATAAAACTAAATCCCATTATCCAGGAGGTTCCTGAAAACATAAAACTAAATCCCATTATCCAGGAGTGTCCTTAAAGCTTAAAACTAAATCACATTATCCAGGAGGGTCCTGAAAACTTAAACTAAATCCCATTATCAAGGGGGTCCTGAAAGCCTAAAACTAAATCCCATTACCTAGGAGGGTCCTGAAAGCTTAAAACTAAATCCCATTATCCAGGAGGGTCCTGAAAGCTTAAAACTAAATTCCATTATCCAGGAGGGTCCTGAAAGCTTAAAACTAGATCCCATTATTCAGGAGGGTCCTGAACACCTAAAACTAAATCCCATTATCCTGGAGGGTCCTTAAAGCTTAAAACTAAATCTCATTATCAAGGAGGGTCCTGAAAGTTTAAATTTAAATCCCATTATCCAGTCCTGAAAGCTTAAAACTAAATCTCATTATCTAGGAGGATCCTGATAACTTAAAACTAAATCCCATTATCCAGGAGGGTCCTGAAAGTTGAAAACTAAATTCCATTATCCAGGAGGATCCTGAAAGCTTAAAACTAGATCCCATTATCCAGGAGGGGCCTGAAAACCTAAAACTGAACTTACTTGAAACATGCTTTCCTAATGGAGAATCCCTGCAGAGCAAACAAAATTTCTTACCCCTGTTTCAAACAAAGGAAATCTTGTTAGTTTGAAAAGATAGTGGTTAGTTTGTGGCATCGTTACTGAAGGTGTCCACTTTTGCCTCTGTCATGCTTTATTTGATTGGCTACTTTCATCTGACAAGGACTTGTCTGACTTTTGACCACACCTTAACTGTAGAAGCCTTTGAGTGATTTGATCTCTTACCACTCATCAACTGTCAAACTTTATGTTTTCTCAAAATTCAAGAATCACTTGATCATCTGAACTCAAATTATGGCCACATTGCACCTTTTGAATCATGTCACTTGTGATGTTCTTGGCCAAACTTTGCCTTATGCAATCAAAAAGCGGTAGTAGACTTTGAAGTCTTTTCTTGCTTGTTTTAACAAAAACTAACTTCAAATAGACTAAAATAAATAGACTCAAAAGAACAAAGTGAAGTAATTTTTGGCAAAAGGAATAGAAATAGAAGGTCAGAACAAAGATGTCTATTTGGAGAAAAGAGGAAAAAAGACTTAACCGAGTGAAGTAGCTGGCTCCAATGATCATGACATGCATTTTGGATTGGACAACTTGATCCTCCAAACCAATCAGACCATCAGTTTACGTCATTCCTTTACACTGCGAAACCGGGCTTCAATGACTCAATTTTCCTGTAAACACTACACTTCTAACTCAACTTGTAGTTCCTTGCCGTGTTTTCACCAACAAGACTCTCTCATATGTTTATCGCTCAACTCACCATTGCCTTGCGGTGCCCCGTGAGGATTTTCACCAATAAGACTCTCATTTGTTCATCTCTCAGCTCACCATCGCCTTGTGGTGCCCATGAGGGTTTTCATCAATAAGGCTCTCTCATTTTATTCATTTTTGTTCCCATGAATAAAGTGTTACCCATGATGTAAGAAAACCATACCTCCATCTCACTTGACTTGGCATCCTCAAAGATTGATCGAAAGGTCTTTCTTTGGACCATAATGTAGGCTTTGAACAGGGTTAGAAAGAAAGAATGGCATGAAGGCTCAAAATAATTTAAGATGAAAAGGTTTAGAATTACAACTTTTGGAATCAGATCTTTTGCCAAAACTAAAACTTCTGCCCCAGTTTCTTAGAGTTTAGGGAATTTTAGATTTTTATTTTGATGGGACCGAACTTCAGAGTAAGGCTTCCTATGTATCCTTAAAAAGAATCAGGTCGAACGTAGTTCCAACCACAATTCATTTTGTTTTGTTCCTTTTTTCTTTCTTTCTTTTTCTTATTCTTCTTCTTCTTCTTCTTTTTTCTTTCTTTTTTCTTTTCTTTTCTATTTTCTAACTCTACTTCTGATTCCAAAAGAGGGGTATGAAAGAAAATAAAATAAGGCTCAAACGGGGTAACAAAGGATAAATCTATTTGGATAGCAGAATAAAATGCCTTCGTCATACCAAACTTTGAAAATTCCACATACAAAACATGTGATTGAAGATGATCTAAGAAATCATACATAGTATCTTTTGACTGCATCAGAATTGATAGACATTTCCACAACTTTTTCTTCTATGTCTGTTAAGTACAAAGCGTCATTAGGTAACACTCTTGTCACAGTGAATGACCCATGCTAGTTTGGGGCGAATTTGCCTTTAGCTTCAGCTTGATTTGAAAGGATACGTTTCAATACTAGCTTGCCCACCTCAAATTTCTGGGATACACCTTCTTGTTGTATGCTCTTGCCATCCTCTTATGTCATAATTTACCATGATGTACTGCTACCAATCTTTTTCCATCTACCAAGCTCAACTACTCCAACCGGGCTTTGACACACTCATCATCACCAATTTATGCTTCAACGACAATTCAAGGGATGTGGTATCAACCTTTATTTCCTCAAATGTTGTTTCTTCATCATATTCAGCTTCTTGGTTCATTATTTCAAGACTAGACTAGCTTTTAAGATCTGGCTGAAAATTTCTCATGCATGGCATGTCATTGGAACCTTCATAAAAAGAACTGTACAAAGAAAAAATTAAAATAAAACAAACATTTGGACTAACGAAAAACGAAAAATTGCATTTCACTGAAAAAGAAAGGATAGAAGGGTTTGAACATCAAAACAAACAAAAGTAAAAATCCGAGTTACAACCCTGGAATAACTAGATAATAGAAAGAAAAACAAAGAAAACTACCAAAACTCCTCCCGGGTGGGGAGAGGAGTAACTTCTCAAATGCTAAACTTCACATTCGGCCTAACGAGTTGCATATTGTGTTGCTAGAACCTTCCCCAATTTCAACCATAGCAACCTCACAAAATAGACTTTGGGACCTCTTGATCAGGTCTTTACCACCTTCAATTACTGGTTTTGGGACTGATGATATTGAAAGTTTTGCAACCTCCGACTTGACAAAAGACTTAGAGGTGTGCGGGACAGGCTTGGTTGAAATCCCAGACTCCCCATCCTTACGAACTATTTTAATCACGTGTTTCTCTACATGGGCTGGCAAAGGATTTTGGTTGATGTTTGGCACATCCGGGCTCTGTACTACAATTTTATTTGTATCAATAAGCTCTTAGATTTCTCTTTTCAAATGCCAACACTTCTCTATATCGTGCCCCGGGGCATCAGAACAATATGTGCACCTCAGAGAATAATCAAGGTTCTTTAGGGGTGGATTTGGTATCTTTGCCTCAATTGGCCTCAACACGTCTAATTGCCTCAACCTTTGAAACAAACTGGCATAGGACTCGCCCAAAGAGGTGAAGGTTTCTTTCTACGACTGCCTTTCTCTCTTATACTCTAGCCTTGGTCGAATATTCGGACCAGTAGGGTTTCGGTAAGGTTATGGGGGTGGATAATGGTTTTGCTGAGTTGGCGCACACCACTGCGGGTAATGATGAGGTTGAGAATATGATTGTGCATGATGAACATGGTATGTGGGAGGTCGAATTGAGTATTGAGGATCTGGTGGTGGGAAATAATATTGGAGTAGATTATATGGGGCTTGGGTGTAGGTTTGGGGTTGGGGTCGAGGCTGAGTGTACTGGTGAGGTGGACCCCTTGGATCACGTCATGCTCCTGAAACAACCATAGCAACATCATCCATTCTCTTCTTACCCAACAAACTTCCTATGCCGTTCTGGATTGCCTGCGTGGTTGCTTTAATAGTGGAGTAGCTTATGATCTTGCTCAACTTGAGTCTCTCTTACACCATATCTCCCATATTTACCACATCATTAAAAGTCTTGCCCATGGCTTAGATCAAGTGGCCAAAATAAGTAGGCTCTTGGGATTGAAGAAAGTACTTGACCATCTCGTCTTCTTCCATCGGATGATTGACCCAAGCAGCTTGTTCTCTCCATCTGAACCCGTATTCCCTAAAGCTTTCATTAGGACTATTTTATATCTTGGTCAAGGACAAGCGATCCGGGACAATATCTATATTATACTGAAAGTGCCGGTCAAAGGCTTGAGCCATATCGTCCCATGTATACCACCTGCTAGCATCTTGACGTAGATACCTATTACACCATGTGCGTCTCAAAGTGACGTAATGAATATAATACTTGTTAATCATGATTTAAATGATTTTAAAGTCATAATATGTCTATATATGATGTTTGGATAGAAAATATGATGTTTGGGAAAAATCTGATTAAAATTGCGGAAAAAATGACTAAGGATTTGCCTTGTAACAAAGCCTTTTGAGAAATATATTTTGTATTCTATATGAGGTCTTTTTGGGACATATTATATACCACATTTAAGCTCTTGGAATGTAGTTTCCAACACTCTTAACCGTTTGTTCATACAACACACGGATAAAACATTATAAGCGTTGGAAGAAGGACAATCATAGGGTGCCAACTAGCACATTTTTGACTTTTTTAAAAAAAGGGATATTTACATCCCATCTCGTGTCTTTCTCCTTTTTTCTAGCGAAGACACCCAAATAAAACCCCTAACTTTACTCTTAATCTCTTTTCAATAGCTTCAAACAAGATTATCATCCCGGGCACGCAATCAAGAAGCGTTAACATTAAAACGATCCCTATGATGTAAATATCGCTATATCGCCTCTCTTTTTCTTTGTAGTTTAAGTTTTGGAAGGTAAGTCATAGTTAAGAAAACGTTTACTTTCTGTATTTAAGTGTTTAAATATCAAGGAATATTGATAAATTCGTTTCCTAATAGTTAGAACTCATGGGACGGTGATCGGAAGCCGTGAGTTCGAGTTATTTGACTTGTAGTGGACTGTTTTGTGGGTTGTTTCGTGTTGACTTTGGGCTGTATATTTTTCTACTGTTTAATGGAGGTTTGGAGTACAAATTTTGTGGAGAAACACCACATAATGACAGAATGGTGGGCTGCTCGTTCGTAGTTACATTTTGTTCGTTGTTTGACACTACTTTGGTTGTCGCTTTATGTATAGAGTGATTAGGGTGTGTGGGCTATTTTGTGGTATATTGTGATGGAGATAAGGTTGTAAATGATGCTTACATGTTTTTATTGTAGTTTTCTTGTTGTTGTTGGTATATGGTATTGGAGGAGGGCCTAGTTACAAGAGAGATGCTGCCCAAATTTACGTAAACAAGCTACTAGTTTAAGTTGCGGACTTAGCCTTTACTCAACACTGATTTTGAATGTCCTTATGATTTAGTAGATTGGGTTGAGTCGCTTGAAGAATTTCTTGGAAGGTATTAAGGACTCAACGGGGTTAAGGTATGTTAAGGCTATCCTTCCTTTCCTATTGGCATGATCCGTACGATACAAACGAAACGAGAAAATACGCAACTTTTATAAATAACTCTATTCATAGAGATACTATGACTATCTATATTCTTGATTCCCCATGTATCTTATTATTCCATCATCTGTTTATGGGTCTCAGAAAAATACGCAAGTTGATAAAGTTTATTTCATGATATTAATCAAATGCATAGTGAACTTATGACATAGTCGAGAAATATTATTAACGTATTTCTTATGCATTTCATGACTTTATACGTGTACATTGACACCTGACCAGAAGGCATATATACGCATATATTATATGTATATGGGATATGGAAAAAGGTTACGGCGTTATATACGCACCACCACCTGATCAACTGGTATATGCTGATGATTTTGCCCACAATGGCCGAGATGATATGATGGGATGCCCTCAGAGGCTTGATAATGTTATGTACACCTATACCTATGCATGATACGCCATTTACATGCACGTACATGCCATTATAAATGTTTCGGGACTCACAAAGTTATTTAGACTCACTGGTGGAATTCTTTACTCAATGTTTCATCTATGTCTTTTATGTATTGATTTTCATGCCTTACATACTCAGTACATTATTCGTACTGACATCCCTTTCGCATGGGGATGTTGCGTTTCATGCCCGCATGTCTCGATAGACAGGTTGAGAGTACTCCAAGTAGGCTATCAGCTCAGCGGAAGATGTTGGTGTGCTCTATTTTCTCCGAAGTTGCTTATTTGGTCAGTATAATTCAGACGTGTATTGTTTAGTATGGCGGGAGCCTGTCCACGACCTTTATGGTATTTATCTATTCTTAGAGACTTGTAGACATATTCCATGTACGTAAAAGATTGTATGTCCTTGTCAGCTTACATTTACACATCGGCCTACATTTAGTGTACGAGTGATCATTTTGGTCTTATAGGCCCAAGTTGGTATTACATATTTTATTCTAGTTGTCCTACGACAACCTTTCCGTCTCATTTACCCATGATAGCATGATACAAAAAGATATGTTATGTTGGTATTCGATTGAGTAAGGTAGTGAGTGCCCATCGCGGCCTATCGGTTTGAGTCGTGACAGAAGTGGTATCAGAGCAGTTCTATCCTAGGGAGTCTACAAGCCGTGTCTAGTAGAGTCGTGTTTATGGGTGTGTTGTGCACCACACTTATAAAGAGAAAGCTACAGGGTATTTAGGATTGTCACTCTTTCTTCTTACTCTAGATCGTGTGGTAGAGCTCAACTGTAAGAAATTAAAATTCCTAAATTCTATTTTATTCGTTACACAACGACATCTACATCTAGAAAGACAGCTGGTAAGAGATTAAATGTGGTTGTGGAAGAGTTAAGTAAGAGGAACTCGATTTTGCGTCATGATTATGATGAGTAAATGTAAGGCCTTCAGTAGATATATGTGTATTACGACGTGTGAGCCTCTTGATAAGGAGCCCTAAGGCATGAATATCTATCTACCCTTATGGTAAAAAGCAACGAGAGAATCAGAAGGTAGATATAAATTTCAACAAGTAAAAGAAGCTAGGTGAAGAAAGATACGAGGTACCCAGTTAGTGAAGATTATCTGTATTTACAATTCAGGCAGAGAAATATAAGCTTTCTGAGTTACTTTCAACAATAACAAAGATATATTCACTTGACAAGTCGCATTTCAGTTATGCCCTGTGGGAGCTAACAAATATAATTTAAGAAAAGGATGGGATATCAACATCCAACTGGAGTTAGAGTAACCCAAAATTATGGATGGATTGTTATCATTAGCTCACATTTTTGAGGGATATTGCAAACGTGGTAATGGTTCTCCTTGTGAGACACCCAGATGGTGCACTCTAGAATAGTACAATCAGATATTAATACTAGAATGTTCAGAAATTTCAGAAGTTTGGCATTGGAATCTTAGTAGGGATAAATATTTACCTTTGTATGGCTCTCGTCCTTAGTAAAGAGAGAGTGTTAGGCGACCCAAAGAGCCAGTGAGTTGAATTAAGGGGGGCTAAAAGTGAAAGAATGTTTTGAAGAAGTTTTCATAATAAGGTGATAGACAAAACTATTAGCAGGAGAATAAGGAGAAAGTAAATGAAGCATTATGAGTAAGATGTGATAAATGGATGATAACGGTAAATCAAAATATGACAGGACTACAGATTCTATAGTCAAGTGAAGGAAAAGATAAGAAGTTACAAGCTTTGAGACAATAAAAGAGTATAAGCCATAAAGTCATGTCCTCATTTCGAGAAATGAGTTGGTGACTCATGCGTGATTACCAGAATGATAAGTTAGACCCCCGGAGTAATAGATATTAGAATGGGCTCATGAATAAGATAAACTGAATATGAATTCGGGACCGAAGGATTTGATAACCGTTGACATCGTGAGAATTTCAGAGATCGCATTCCGAGCGATAATTGAATGGACAACAGAAGAATAACTTTTAAAGGTTATTCAGGAAGACATTTCCCTATAACAAGCGTTGTAAGCAGAGTTAGGCTTAAGGGACTAAGTGTGCTAGTCACACTAGGTGTCACCTTTGTGTGTAAGAAATTAAATTATCCCTGGTACAGAAGAAAGGCAAGTAAGAATCCGTGAAGATGTGAAAAGACTCCAAATATGAAGAGGTGAAACATTTATAGGTAAATCTTCATAGCAATAAATGTTAGTACTCCCCTAAAGGGGGGAAGATGGTGTGATATGGTATTAAGTCGGATTTATGTGGTTAAGTTAACTATGGAATAGTAAAGGAAGAATGTGGTAGAAAGGCGAAAGGAATGAGATTGCATTTGTTCAGATCCTACGGATATGATACGATTCCAGAACATTATGTAAGCATGACGACGATGAGAGGCAGTAAGAGTTCCATCACTTAGATGTTATTGATAAATAAGTGCAAATGAGCACTGGATACATAAGGAGCCAGTGTGCGGGATAAGTTAAGACAAATGATATAACCCAAGAGAGATTACAGAGAATATAGATATGAGAATGGACTAACGTGTAGTTAGTAGTTGATTCAAGAAGAGCATAGCCAAGTAGCCATGGCTAAACATAAGGATATAGACAAATCAACAGGTTGTGCAATAAACATAGTGAAACCCTACATAGGGAATTCAGTCTCGCAAATATGATGACATCGTAATCCTTGAGAAATATTCAGATAGGAGTTGGGGTTGTACAGTCAAAACTTTCAGTTCAGAATCAACCTTACGAGCACAAGGGTGCGGAGGTAAGTAATTATGGATAATTATAGGGGAGTAAGAACGTCAAAAAGAAAAAATCTTTCGGGTATACGATGTAATAAGCTTGCAGCTTTACAGGAGTCAAAGGGTCTATCTTAAGTACTACAAAGAAAGACTAGCTGAGGGAATAAGGAAGAAGGCTTCAACTTAAGCATAATGACATACGGAAGAAATGGTCTTGTAACAACAGTCTCATAACAACATTGTATGCACTCCATAAGAAAGTGGCACCTATCGTGGCTAATAAACGGGAAGCAAAAAAAAATCAAAAGATGATATTTGATATCATATGAGTTACAAAAAATTCCAGTATTTGTGGCCAATGAGATAAGCCATGTATTCATGCAACAAGTGGCAGAACGACCATGAAAAGTAATCGCTTATATTTAAAGATAACTAAGAGAGCACAAGAAGAATTATCTGACCCACGATTTAGAGTTAGACGCGATGATTCATGCACTAAAGATGTGGAGGCACTATTTGTATGGCATTTATGTTGATATATATATATACGGATCATAAAAGCCTTCAATATAGCTTCATCAAATGGAATTGAATATATGCCAAAGGCGATAGTTGGAGCTACTAAAAGACTATGATGTTGATATTTTATACCATCCAGGAAAGGCGAATGTAGTAGCCGACATCCTCAGCCGTAGATCTATGGATAGCCTGTCATATTTATAACCAGAGAAGTGTGGGATAGCCCATGAGATTCATTAGCTAGTTAGTCTTGGAGTTCGATTACTGGACTCAGGTAACACCAGAGTTACTATTCAGGACACGGCAACATCCTCTTTAGTAATTGAAGTGAAGGAACGCAGTATGAGGATCCTATGCTAGCTCATTACAGAGATACATCCCCTTAAAAGGAGAATACACCATTTGAGATTACAGGAGATGGAGTCCTCAGATATCGAGGTCGATTATGTATTCTAATGTGGCAGGGTTGCGTCAGCAGGTTATGGGAGAAGCTCACTATTCTCGTTATTCTATTCGTACAGGAGCGACGAAGATGTATCATGATATCATGGGAATATACTGGTGGGACGGAATGAAGAAGGATATTGCAGAGTTTGTTACTCAGTATCCTAATTATCAGCAGGTTAAGAATAAACATCAGAAACCTGGTGGATTATTATAGGCTATAGAGATTCCGACTTGGAAATGGGAAATGATTAATATGGATTTCATCATAGGCTTACCTCGTACCCAACGTAAGTTCGATTCTATATGGGTTATTGTCGATAGACTTATAAAAGCAGCCTATTTTCTGTCTGTCAAGACTAATTATCCAGTAGAGGATTATGCAAGGCTTTACATTAGGGAGATAGTACGACTTCATGGTGTCCTTATATCTATTATCTTAGATAGAGGTGCTCAGTTTACAACTAATTTCTGGAGGTCCTTACAAAAGGATTGGGGACTCAGGTAAGTCTTAGTACAATATTTCATCCCCAGACAGACGGTCAGGCTGAACGTACTATTCAGAAACTGGAGGATATGCTACAGGCCTGTGTGATGGACTTCAGGGGTAACTGGGATGATCATCTTCCACTTATTGAGTTCGCATATAATAATATTTATCATTCCAGCATTCATATGGCTCCATACAAAGCTCTTTACGGATGGAAGTGTAGGTCTACTATAAGATGGTTAGAGATTGGGGAAACTAAGTTATTAGGACCAGAGTTAGTATAGCAGATAGTTGAGAAGATTAAGCTTAGAAGGGAAAGGCTATTGGCAGCACATAGTCGTCAGAAGTCCTATGCAGATAATCGATGGCGAGACTTGGAGTTTCATGTAGACGACTGGGTATTCCTAAAGGTATTGTCGATGAAAGGCGTTATGAGATTCGGTAAGAAAGGAAATCTTAGCCCTCGGTACATTGGACCTTATAAGATTATACGCAGAGTAGGCCAAGTAGCATATAAGTTAGACTTGCCTTCCAAATTGAAGTCTGTACATCTAGTATATCATGTATCTATGCTCCGTAGGTGTATTGGAGATCCCTCTAAATTCATTCCAGTTGACGATGGGGTTACAAAGCAGTTATCATATGAAGAAGCCCACATTGCTAAACTAGATAGACAAATTCAGAGATTAAGAACTAAGGATATAGCTTCGGTTAAAGTACTTTGGATTAACAATAATGTGGCCCTATATGACTTTGTATTGTTGGGTTTATTGTGTAACAGATTGGTAGTAGTACCGTTACAGAGGAGACTCTGCCAAAATTTCTATAGATTTCTGGGTGTTTAACATTCGAGGACGAATATTTCTAAGGGGGGAAGATTGTTACACCCTGTGCGTCTCAAGGTGACGTAATGAATATAAGACTTGTTAATCATGATTTAAATGATTTTAAAGTCATAATATGGCTATATATGATGTTTGGATAGAAAATATGAAGTTTGGAAAAAATCGGATTAAAGTTGCAGAAAAAACGACTAAGAACTTGCCTTGTAATAGAGCTTTTTGAGAAATATATTTCATATTCTATATGAGGTCTTTTCGAGACATATTATATACCAAATTGAAGGTCTTGGAATTTAGTTTCCAACTCTCTTAACCGTTCATTCATACGACAAAGAAATTTATAAGCGTTGGAAGAAGGGCAATCATAGGGTGCCAAGTAGCACCTTTTTGACTTTTAAAAAAAAAAGGATATTTACATCCCATCTCGTCTCTTTCTCCATTTTTCCAGAGAACACACCCAAATAACACCCCTAACGTTACTCTTAAGCTCTTTGCAAGAGCTTCAAACAAGATTATCATCCCGGACACGGAATCAAGAAGCGTTAACATTAAAACGATCCCTATGACGTAAGTATCGCTATATCGCCTCTCTATTTCTTTGTAGTTTGAGTTTTGGAAGGTACGTCATAGTTACGAAAACGTGTACTTTCTGTATTTAAGTGATTAAATATCAAGGAATGTTGATAAATTCGTTTCCTAATAGTTAGAACTCACGAGACGGTGATCGGAAGCCGTGAGTTCGAGTTATTTCACTTGTAGTGGACTGTTTTGTGGGCTGTTTCGTGTTGCCTTTGGGCTGTTTATTTTTCTACTGTTTAATGGAGTTTTGTAGGACAAATGGTGTGGACAAACACCACATAATTACAGAATGGTGGGCTGGTCATTCATCGTTACATTTTGTTTGTTGTTTGACACTACTTTGGTTGTCGTTTTATGTATGGAGTGATTAGGGTGTGTGGGCTGTTTTGTGATATATTGTGAGGGAGATAGGGTTGGAAAATGATGATTACATGTTGTTATGTTAGTGTTCTTGTTGTTGTTGGTATATGGTATTGGAGGAGGTCCTAGTTACAGGGGAGATGCTACCCAAATTTACATAAACGAGCTACTAGTTTAAGTTGCGGACTTAGCCTTTACTCAGCACTAATTTTGAATGTCCTTATGATGTGGTATATTGGGTTGAGTTGTTTGAAAAATTTCTTGGAAGGTATTAAGGACTCAACGGAGTTAAGGTATGTTAAGGCTATCCCTCCTTTCTTTTTGGTATGATCCGTACGATACAAACGAAACGAGCAAAT
The DNA here is from genome assembly GCA_000715115.1 of Nicotiana otophora. NCBI lineage: Eukaryota > Viridiplantae > Streptophyta > Magnoliopsida > Solanales > Solanaceae > Nicotiana > Nicotiana otophora. Next base: position 234,255 of record AWOL01S0018213.1, read on the forward strand.
ACGCAACTTTCATAAATAACTCTATTCATAGAAATACTAGGAATGTCTATATTATTGATTCCCCATGTGTCTTATTATTCTATCATTTGTTCATGGGTTTCAGAAAAATACGCAAGTTGATAAAGGTTATTTCATGATATTAATCAAATGTATAGTGAACTTATGACATAGTCGATAAATATTATTAACATATTTCTTATGCATTTCATGCATTTATACATGTAAATTGACCCATGATCAGAAGGCGTTATATACGCGTATAGTATATATATATGGGATATGGAAAAAGGTTATGGCGTTTTATACGCACCACCACCTGATCAACTGGTATATGTTGATGATTTTGCCCACAGTGGCCGAGATGATATGATGGGATGCCCTTAGAGGCTTGATGATGTTATGTACATCTATACCTATGCATGATATAACATTTACATGCATGTGCGTGACATTATAAATGTTGCAGGATTCAAAAATTTATTTAGACTAACTGGTGGAATTCTTTACTCCATGTTTCATCTATGTCTTTTTATCTACTGATTTTCATGCCTTAAATACTAAGTACATTATTCGTATTGACGTCCCTTTTGCCTGGGGACGCTGCGTTTAAAGCCCACAGGTCTCGATAGACAGGTTAAGAGTTCTCTAAGTAGGCTATCAGCTCAGCGGAAAATGTTGGTGCGCTCTATTTGCTCCGAAGTTACTTATTTGGTCAGTATGATTCGGACGTGTATTGTTTATTTACTCCGGAGTTTCTCCCAAGTTGGTATTAAATGTTTTATTCTAGCTATCCTACGACAGTCTTTCCGTCTCATTTACCCATGATAGCATGATACAAAAAGATACGTTATGTTGGTATTCGGTTGAGTAAGGTACTGGGTGCCCGTCGCGGCCCATCAGTTTGGGTCGTGACAGTACCATTCCAGGGATGCCCCACTCAAACTCTAACTGAAATAGGCCATCAAAAGCTCGTCCTTCCCACCAGCGCCTCTCATATTACTGCAATAACCTCTCAAATGGGCCACGGGATCTCTATGTCTGTCATATATATCAAACTTTGGCATCTTGAACCCGGCGGGTAGTTGGACGTCAGGGAATAGGCACAAGTCCTTGTAAGACACACTTACTTGGTTTTCTATCCCTTGCATGTTCCTTAAAGATTGCTCTAAACTCTTCACCTTCCTGAATATCTCCTCTTGCTCCGCATTCTTAGCGGGCTTCTCATATTTAGTGGGAGGCTCAAAGTGAGGGGTATAACTATAGGGATCTGAGACCTTAAAAGTCGGTTCAGGAGCATAGTATTAGGCATCGGGAACTTTAAACATGGGTTCACTAGAATATCGATGGATGGTAGCTTGTGGAGGGGCTACAAGAACAGGAGTGGATGTTGGAGAGGGATATGAGGTTGTTTTGGATGGTGGAGCATGGAAAGGCTGGGAAGAGATGCCAGGGTAGTTATGATAAAGGGGTTAAGCCTGAAGCATATTGTGAGAAAACATTAACAACGGTGGGTGTATGGCCTTGTGATAGTGGTGGGATGGTGGCAGGGTTTTCAGTGTAGTTAGTGGAAAATGATGGTGGAGGATGCCCACTAATCCAAGCTTGATACATATCTGACATTTGTTTTTTCAACCTTTGAACCTCTTCATTCAACTCATATTCTGAATCCATAATCTCTTTTGATAGATCAGCAACACTTGTGTCCAATTCTTTGCTAGTCATGACTGCCTTGCTCTTTGACCTAGTATTGTATGGATGACTCGCCAGAGTTCCACAAACCAACCACCTTCCTGAATTGAAGTTAAAAATACCAAAGAGGAAAACAAAGCCAACATGTTAGCGTTAGGGTATTTATCAGATAATAATATCACATTACATGCGATGCACTTAGAAGCAATTAACAGTTCTAGAATGACTTTGAGGGTCATACGGTCATATGGCATCATCCCGATTTGCTTGTTCCAACCTTCATTTTTTTTTATTTTAACGCTCCCTAGCTTATATCATCTTCTTTCCACTCTTTCTTTCTGCTTATCATTCTTTCCTTTCCTCTCATTTCTCACATCCCACAACTTCATCTCTTTTTTTAAAAATTTTAAAAATGATTCGATCGAACCCTATGTAGGTTGCCTACGTATTATGTTACTTATGAATAAGACCAAGCGTAGTTCTTGAAAAGTGATGGATAGAATAAACTAAAAATAAAATCTTTTTAGATTTTCATTTATAACTTCTTTTTTTTGGTTTTCAAATGGGAAGTACGATGTCAAAAGACTCGACAGACTCAGCTAGACTATGACATACTATGACATCACCTAAAAGACTCAATACTATTGGACAAGACTAGAACGTAAAAGACAACATAAAAACGGACTCAAAACATAAGTCTCCTTAAGCAGCTCCTGAATGCAACGGTCCTAGCTATGAAGGTCATGGGGTAAGTAGATCCACACCTGAATGAGAAGAATAATAAAAAATAGAATTAGTGACTCAGGGCACTATGTGAAACAATAACACTTCATAGTGGACACATGTAAGACATTATTGAAACAATTGTTTTCAAAATGGTCTATGTGACCAAAAGTGGCTAGAATTGCAAACTCAACAAAGGTGACCTCTAAGTCACATAGATACTTCACTAAAGCTGACATGGCCTCAAACTCCCAACAATCATAGTCCTCAAATTACTTTGCAAAAATGACCCCTTTGCAGAAGTGGTCTATGTGGCAAAAAATGGCTAAGCATGCAAATTCAACAGGAATAGACCTTAAACTAAGAGGACACCTTATTTTTGAATTAGGGCTCTAAGACATGGGTTAACAAGCCACTTTTGTAAAAATATCCCTATTTCGCAAAAATGATCGATGTGACCAAGTGCGGCTAAACTTGCAAGATTTGGCTACGACCCTCGAAGCCAAGAACTTAAGACTCACTAGGAAGAGGAGGAAGACCGGACCCTATATGGGTTGCCTATGTATCTTGCCCCGAAAGACGAGAATCAGGTATACGTAGTTTGAGAGGATTGGATATGGGAGAAAGCTTTGAAAAAATACAACTAATTGGAAAAACTATACTATTTTTTTGCCTTTTTTGAAAAATGATAAGAAAGTGTAAAATCTTTTTTTTTTTAGAAAACGGAGCAAAAAAACTAAAAGTGATAGAACCCTCAATATTCTCTTACTTCATTTTTCACTCTTCTTTACCAAACATCAATCCGTCAAATGACCTTTCTACCATCAAAGATTAGACATTTAGCACATAGGATGATTGAATGTACTTTTGGGCCAGCGGGCCCATTTGACACAATTTGGACAAGCTTCCTATAAAGGAACACGATACCTAGGACCGGGCCCTGCTACGTCATAATGATATGATGCACATAATCGTGACCTAAAGGCTGACCTATGTTCGGTTCACTAACAGGTAATTCGGGGGAGCGTATGGTCGATGGTGGCCGCTCAAGCTTTCCACCCACTCCATACGTCCTACGACCTCCCTCCTAAAATAAGGGTGATATAACAAAGAGTTCGTGTACGCGACTCGTACTATAAGACTTGTTGCAGAAAGAATTGACCTAGGATTATGCAAATGATGACAGCTATAAAGCAGTAAAATATAAAGGAAAAACTGTAAACACATAAACAACTAGCAAATAATAAAACAAAATAAACAAAATACAAATCAAACAAAGCAAATAAAGAACCTAAAAACCTAAACCGAATATTCTAAAAAGCCAACAAGATCAAGTATCAGCTCGAACCTGCAATTCTCCAGCAGAGTCGCCAAAACTATCACACCCCTTTTTTTCTACCTTAACCCTCTTTAAAATGATAAAAGATTTAAGTGATTTTTTAAGATCAAAAGGGTTTTCAATTAGAATGTGACGAGATTTGTGTTTCAAAATATTTTCAGAGTCGCCACTTGACATTTGGTTTCGGTGTGCCAAGTCACCGCTTAAAAATTAATTTTTCTTTTAAAACACGTGTGACTCTAAACTGACTGCACCAGAAATTCTGAGTAAGGGGGTTAATTTAACTCGGAAAGAAGGTGTTAGGCATTCTCCGAGTCCCGTAACTAGTATGGTTGCATACTTTATCAAGTTGGCTTTAAATGGTATTCAAATCGAGGTAAAACACACAAAAGCAGAAATGAACACAAAGAGGTTTGAGGTCGTCGCTACCCAAAAAGCATAAAAATAAAAATAAGACAAAAATACTGGATTTTATACTACGCTTCCATAATGTCGTCCGCCTCCATTGCTATTTACATGTACTACGGGATATTCCCCTGAATAAATTAATATTTACAAACTTTTTGGGGCATACCCCTAATAAATTAATTAACTAAGAGGACGATCTTTCACCTCAAATGAAATAGAAAGTCCTAAAATTTACCTACCCAGGTATGGTCGGCCTAAACATGCTACTTGCGGTAATAATAAATAAAAGTAATAAAGACATTTTTATAAATTCAAATAAAAAGATAATGCCTCTGACCAACAAACAAAGGAAGGAGATACGAAAAATAATATAAAGACATAAAGAATTGTCATAGCCCAAAATTTTCCTCTGTTTGGTATCGTGATGGCACCTAGTCTTAGGGACTAGGTAAGCCTAACATTAATTGAAACAACATTATTTAATTAACATCTAACAAAATAAATAGAAATCTCTTACAATTCTCAAAATCGGTAGTACAAGTCATAAGCTCTACAGAGTATTTGTTAGAAAACTTCTAAATACAACTGTCCAGAAAAAAGAATAAACAATGCAAAACAAAAAGTTGAAGGTGACTCCGAAGCCTGCGAACGCAGCATCAGGTTTATCTTGAGTCTCCACAGCAATAGTCCACACAACTAGCTAACGAACAAGTACCTGGATCTGCACAAAAATGTGCAGAATAGTAGCATGAGCATACCACAACGGTACCCAGTAATTATCAAAACTAACCTCGGTGGAGTAGTGGCGAGGAACAGTCAAGACACCCACTGGTCTAATAAACTGAACACATATAAGTACATGAACAACAGGAGTATGATGTCACATAAATACTATACAATATGGCTCACAGTACAGTGATGGTAATAAGGAAGGAAACAACAATTATCAGCGAAATATCATGAAAATGACATAGAAAGTTGAATGGAACACAACCTAAATCCGAAATCACAAATACAGCAAGGACAAGTAAAAACTCAGCAACTACAACCGCTTTTACATTAGATTTTAGTCAACAACTCTATGAGGTACCGAACCTCGGACAAATCACAACTCACGGGTCTCAATACCTGAACTTTAACACTTGGCATCTTGTTTCCTCATAACATCTCATAACCGCACTGACGACTCACGTGACAATAGATCCATTCTCACATAGAAGACAAGTAAATAAGGGTGAGAATCTATGCTCAACAATATCAAGAACACCTCTTATCCGATAAGAGTGCTTAACTACGTGTATGCTTGTGCAAGTGACCTACCATAGTCCATCTCAACAAATAAGCATAAGGAAAAAAATAGTACGTAAAATATTTTCTCACGGCTTTCACAAGATAAAGCTCACACAGGTATGTATACCACTTCACAAATATCAACAATAAGAATGCCCCCAGGCCACAAATCATCACAAATCAATCCCTGACACAGCCCACCTTGTCTCGCCACGTGTGCAATAGTAATATAAATGCCCGCCTTGTCTCGTCACACGTGCATAATAATATTCCCACCTTGTCTTGCCACATGCGCAACCCACACATATATATATCCCACCTTGTCACGTCGCATGTGCAAATATCAATAGTAACAATAGCACGGCAGAAACCTCGTGTGATCCCATAACAACAACCGCACGACAGAAATATCGTGCATCACAATAACAAATACAACAACAACGATGGAAATAATACAAAGTATGACAAGTAAATCAACTCAAGAACTTTTAAATCACAAACAAATGTGGGACCAAATCACAAGGAATAACCACAGTCTGAAATGCTAGGCGTAAAGCGAACAGCTCAACAANACCCACCTTGTCTCACCACGTGTGTAATAGTAACATAAATGCCGGCCTTGTCTCGCCATATGTACATAATAATGTTCCCACCTTGTCTCGCCACATGCGCAACCCACATATATATATACATATCCCGCCTTGTCACACCGCATGTGCAAATATCAATGGTAATAATAGTACAGCAGAAACCTCGTGCAACCCTATAATAACAACCGCACGACAGAAATCTCATGCATCACAATAATAACAATCTCACGGTGGAGACCTCATACATCACAACAACAAGTATAACAACAACAACAATGACAATAGTACAAAGTACGATAAGTAAATCAACTCAAAAACTTTAATTCACAAAGAAATGGTTAGAACCAATTAAGTTTGAGGAAATTCCGAAGGATATTCAACAATTATATTAAGGATAAGCAGCGGAAAGATAATCATAACCTCAATTAAGACTGAATAAATTATAGGCTGAGATAATAATAATTCCAAATAAAGATAAGCAGTGATGAAAAGATAGCATGACAATAGAGGAGGTAAAATCTTCAGTTAAGTCAAATAAGAGTCAAATAAGCAATAAGAGTAAATCCTGAAAATGATTAATTCTAATTAAAGCATGTAGAGGTGAAACTAGTAAATAGGAACTTAATCATATCAAGAACAACTCTATACTCAGTGAATATAAGGACCTAAAAATCCTAAAAGGGAAACTTTTCATAAATAAGTCCGAGCACGCACTTGTCATCTCGCGTACATGGACTATAATCAACATAGAAGACTCAAATCCTAAGGGAAAAATCCCCCACACAAGGTTAGGCAAGATACTTACCTCGAACCAAGCTCAAACAATCGGTCACAATGCCTTTTCCACAAATATCCTGCTCCAAATGGCCCAAATCTAGCCAAACACAATTGCATAATATGAATACAACAATAATAGACTCATCTAATCAATGAAATCAATATTTTAACAAAAATTCCGAAATTCGCCCTAAAAAGTCGACCGGGCCCACATCTCGGAATCAGGTAAAAATTACAAAATACGAACACCCATTCACTCACGAGTCCAACCACATAAGAATTACTCAAATCCGACCACAATCCCCCCTTCAAAACTCAAAATCTTTATTGAAGAAGTTCTTCCAATTTTTCCCAATTTCAACCCCAAAAATCCGAAATTAAATGGTGAAAACAACTATAGATTAATATAATACAACCAAAAACAAATTAGGAATCATTATCCCAAAGCTTCCTCGGTAAATCCCTCGAAAAATCACCAAATTCCGATCTCCCAAGTCCAAAAACGAAGAATGAAATCAAACTCTCGAATTTCTCTTTCTGCCCAGGCATGACCGCACCTGCGACATAATTAGCCGCATCTGCGCAACCGCAGGTGCGCATTTCCAACCGCTCCTGCGCTTCCTCTCGCTTCTGCATCCTAGAATCCACTTCTGCGGAGCCGCTGATGCGCACAAATTCTCCGCACCTGAGGAGACTGCCAAGTCCAACTCTCCTTGCACCTGCGCATCCCATCTTCGCATCTGCGGGCATCGCATATGCGGAATTTTCCTCGCACCTGCGACCTTTGGTACTCCTCCACTTTTCCGCTTCTGCGCTTGCCTTTCTGCACGTGCGCGCTCCCGCAATACCAGAAGCCTGAAGACTTAGTAGCAATACAAATCAAACTTTTAATCCGTTAAGCACCTGAAACTCATCAGAGGCCCCCGGGACCTCAACCAAACATACCAACCAATCCTAAAGCACCATATGAACTTAGTCGAGCCCTCAAATCACATCAACTAACGCTAAAATCATGAATCACCCTCTAATTCAAACTTAAAAAACTTGAAACTTTAAATTCCTACGACCGATGCCGAAACCTATCAAACCACGTCCGAATGATCTCAAATTTTGCAGGCAAGTCCCAAATAACACAACGGAGTTGTTCCAACTCTCAGAATCGCATTCCGACTCCGATATCAAAAAGTCCACTTCCGGTCCAAATCTCCAAAAATTTGACTTTCGCCATTTCAAGCCTAAATCAGCTACAGACATCGGATTTACAGTCCGGACATGCTTCTAAGTTCAAAATCACCCAACGAAGCTAATGGAACCGATGGAACTCTGTTCCGAAGTCGTCTTCACATAGTTCCGACTACAGTCAAAATCCTAAGTCTTAAGCTTTCGTTTTAGGGACTAAGTGTCCCAAATCACTCTGAAATATCTGGTAACCGAATTCAACAACGCACGCAAGTCAATACACATAATATGAAGCTGCTCAGGGCCTTATGTCACCAGACGGGACTTAAATTCTCAAAATGACCGGCTGGGTCGTTACAAGAATAGATCAAAATATGATGCTGGCTTACTTGACAAATGGACTATAAAGTCTCTTTTAGGAAAAATAGCTTCGTGTTTAAATAGAATTTACCGAATGCTTGTCTCTTCTTAATTTAATCCACATGACCCATACAAACAATTCATTTTGTTTTGTTATTTTAATAGCCTATTAGCTTCATGTGATACTCCACCAAGTAGCATTGAAACATACAACTAGCAAACTGCGGATGATAAATAAATATGATCAAACACAATATTAGCCTAAACTAGCAAAGATAAATGGTGTAAACATAATATCATTCCATCGAGACACAAAGTTCCTAAAACAGACTAAGTGGAAGACTACACACAGTTATAAATAAATATTAGTGAGTTCTTAACTAATAGACTTAAGATCTAAAGAAGTATTAATAGAAATATACTACCATTGTTTCACCTACATGTTATAAAGATTATATTCAAACATTAATTTAAACTATTAGTGAGTAATATGTTATGTGCTAAACTTTATCAATTCAACCTAGACAGAACCTAAAATAAGTTGCTAAGAATAAAGGACATGAAAATATAATTTATTAAAGAAACCAACTATAGACCTTGAATATTAAAACTTCCAGGTGGATCATTAGATTTGAATTCTCTTGGTGAATATATTAAAGACAGAGACAAATGATAAGAAAAACTTGGACATTGCTTTGAAGCTTTAGGCTTATGACATTCCTTAAAACAAATCTCATCCCATCTCACAATTACAACGATACAAATTAAACAAAATCATTCCATGATTTTTTTATAACAATCAAACAAAAGATAAACTAAGAATAGTATGCCAATACCAAGCTAAAAAAAATAAATCACATAAACAATAAGAGAGGAAAAGAGATGAACCTTAAATAGCAATCCAAATCGTACGGAAGCGCGAACTTGAGCGGACCTCGAATTTGCAAATAGAGCTTCGATTCAACACCTTGAACTTATTCCAACTCCACGAGAGAAGATCAAAATCAGAAACTAAAGTACATTTTTTCGGATTTGAGGAGTAAAAAATAAAATTAAAAGGAACTAAAATTGTCTATAGTTGCCCCTCTTTGACTGGAAACACGAAGAGTTTCCAGACAAGGAACGACGAAATAAGTTGTTTTACCCGACCCTTATTTAAAAGAGAACAAAATAAAAGAAAGAGAGTGCGACCGAGTCCTGATTTTGGACATCCTACATATCCCGTGTTATAAGAGAATCAGATCACGTGTAATTCATAAGTAGAAAAAATGGAGAAGGATACCGAGGTGGAGAGTGAAGTGAAGTGTCGTCGAGGTTCCGATTCGCGGTTCCTACCATTACATCAAAAATAAAAAATCAAATAAAATAAAAATTACAAGAAAAACTACAAACTCTATCTATTGTTCTGTCTTGAATCTTCTGCAGTCTTGTTGTACATCTCGAACTGTTGACTCGCATTCTTGAGGAGAGCTTCTGCTACTTCTAAACTGAATTGATTCTATTCTTCAGGCGGGCTCCTGCTGTTGATTTGAATTTGAATTTAACTATGAAATGAATTCCCTCGTTCTCCAGGTGGGCGGCTGCTACTGACTTGAAACTTTAAATAAATCTGAAATAAATTCCCTCATTCTCCAGGTGGGCATCTGCTACTGACTTGAACTTGAAATGAATTCCCTCATTGTCCAGGTGGGCGCCTGCTACTAACTTGAAACTTGAAATAACACTTAAACGAATTCCCTCGTTCTCCAGGTGGGCGCCTAATCAAGATTTCTACCCACTCCATACGTCCGACGGCCCCTCTCCGAAAATAAAGGTGACATAACAAAGAGTTCGTATACGTGACGCGTACTACGAGACTTGTTGTTGAAAGAATTGACCCGGAATTATGCAAATGATGACAGTTATAGAGCAGTAACACATAAAGAAAAAACTATAAACACATAAACAATTAGCAAATAATAGAACAAAATACAAATCAAACAAAGCAAATAAAAAACATAAAAACCTAAATCGAATATTCTAAAAAACCTTAATAGCCTATTAGCTCCATGTGATACTCCACCAAGTAACATTGAAACATACAACTAGCAAACTGCGGATGATAAATAAATATGATCAAACACAACAATAGCCTAAACTAGCAAAGCTAAATGTTGTAAACATAATATCATTCCATCGAGACACAAAGTTCCTAAAACAGACTAAGTGGAAGACTAAACACAGTTATAAATAAATATTAGTGAGTTCTTAACTAATAGACTTAAGATCTAAAGAGGTATTAATAGAAATATACTATTATTGTTTCACCTATATGTTATAAAGATTATATTCAAACATTAATTTAAACTATTAGTGAGTAATATGTTCTATGCTAAACCTTATCAATTCAACCTCGACAAAACCTAAAATAAGTTGCTAAGAATAAAGGACATGGAAATATAATTTATTAAAGAAACCAACAATAGACCTTGAATATTAAAACTTCCAGGTGGATCATTAGATTTGAATTCTCTTGGTGAATATATTAAAGACAGAGACAAATGATTAGAACAACTTGGACATTGCTTTGAAGCTTTAGGCGTATGAAATTCCTTAAAACAAATCAAAATCTCATCTCACAATTACAACGATACAAATTGAACAAAATTATTCCATGATTTTTTTTATAAAAATCAAACAAAAGATAAACTAAGAATAGTATGCCAATACCAAGCTAAAAAAATAAATCACATAAACAATAAGAGAGGAAAAGAGATAACCTTAAATAGCAATCCAAATCGTACGGAAACACGAACTTGAGTGGACCTCGAATCTGCAAACAGAGCTTCGACTCAACACCTTGATCTTATTCCAACTCCACGAGAAAAGATCAAAATCAGAAACTAAAGTGTATTTTTTTCGGATTTGAGGAGTAAAAAATAAAATTAAAAGGAACTAAAATTTTAGGGATTTTTTATTCAATACTAATCTACTGTTGAAATATAAACCTTTTTTTTTAAAAGTTAAAGAAAAAGAAAGTGGAAATTTTACTCCAAATAATGAAGAACAACTCCTCTTTTTGATGAATTCTTAGGAACTTTTCAATTCCAATTTCTCTCCCCTAAATCTTCTGCCTCTTTCTTTTGTGCCAAATCAGTGCTCTTTATGTGAATGGGCAAGAAGAAACAAAGAATATATTATAATCGTGTGGACCCCTTTTCACAAACGTGAGTCTGCATTATATAGTGGGAAAATCTTTATCAATGGTGAAGGCACTAATTGAAATGTAGGGACCAACTAAAATTTATTACACAAGAAAACAAAAATTCAAAATTGGTAAAGAAAATCTTTTCTCTTTCTCTTTTTAAAAAAACAAAAATAATAAAATAAATTTCCAAAGGGGTCCACATTGTTCATTTGTTTTCCTTTGAATTTTTTGCTTTTCCCGTTACCTTCTTCTACTTCTTCGTTTCTTTTTCTTTGTTTGTCTTTTTTTGTTTGTTTTTTTTCATTTTTTAAGAGATTAACCAAAAGTACTAACTATCTAAAATAATATGAAATATTGACAAGAGAATAATATAGCTATATTTGAATACTATTTGATATTTATTAGAACCTACAACTTTAATACTAAACTAAATAAAAGTATTTTTGAAATTTTTCTTCTTATCTTTTGAAAAATAAAATGTCAAGAGTAAAACTAATTAAATAAAATATCAACTAGCTAAAATAAAGAAAAATAATTTTTTTTAGTTTTAAATTTTTAAGATTAAATAAAAAAAAGTTTAATATAGTCAAAATAACGATATTAGGCCTAAAACCAATATCGAAGCACTAAAAGGTGTAAATTTCGGGAAGGGTCAAAATTTACGTGTCTACAGCTGCCCCTCTTTGACTGGAAACACGAAGAGTTTCCAGACAAGGAACGACGAGACACGTTTTTTGACCCGACCCTTATTTAAAAGAGAACAAAATAAAAGAAAGAGAGTGCGACTGAGTCCTGATTTTGGACAGCCTACATATCCCGTGTTATAAGGAAATCAGGTCACGTATAGTTCATAAGTAGAAAAAATGGAGAAGGATACCGAGGTGGAGAGTCGAGTGAAGTGTCGTCGAGGATCCGATTCGCGATTCCTACCATTACATCAAAAATGAAAAATCAAATAAAATAAAAATTACAAGACAAACTACAAAATCTTATCTATTGTTCTGTCTTGAATCTTCTACAGTCTTATTATGCATCTCGAACTGTTGACTCGCATTCTTGAGACGAGCTTCTGCTACTTCTAAACTGAATTGATCCTATTCTTCAGGCGGGCTCCTGTTGTTGATTTGAATTTGAATTTAAATGTGAAATGAATTCCCTCATTCACCAGGTGGGCGGCTGCTACTGACTTGAAACTTGAAATAACTCTGAAATGAATACCCTCATTCTCCTGGTGGGCGGCTGCTACTGACATGAACTTGAAATGAATTCCCTCTTTCTCCAGGAGGGCGCCTGCTACTAACTTGAACTTGAAATGAATTCCCTCATTCTCTAGGTGGGGCCTGCTACTGACTTAAAACATGAAATAACACTTAAATAAATTCCTTCGTTCTCTTGGTGGGCGCCTGCTACTAATGCCGAAACTTAAATCAAACTCTGAATTGAATTCCCTCATTCTCCAGGTGGGCGCCTGTTACTAACTTGAAACTTGAAATAAATTTTCTCATTCTCCAGGTGGGTGCCTGCAATCATAACACAACAGACAAAACAAAGAAAATTTTCTGCCCCTGTTTATACCAGGCTCATTTGTGAGAGTTAGTTGAATCCCATTATCCAGGAAGGTCCTAAAATTTAAAATTAAGTACCATTATCCAGAAGGGTCCTAAAAACTTTAAAATTACATCTCATTATCCAGGAGGGTCCTGAAAACATAAAACTAAATCACATTATCCAGGAGGGTTCTCAAACCTTAAAACTAAATCTCATTATCCATGAAGGTCCCGAAAGCTTATAACTAAATCTCATTATCCAGGAGGGTCCTGAAAACTTAAAACTAAATCTCATTATCTAGGAGGGTCCTGAAAACCTAAAACTAAAATCCCATTATCCATGAGGGTCCTGAAAACCTAAAACTAAATCCCATTATCCAGGAGGGTCCTGAAAACAATCCCATTATCTAGCAGGGTCCTAAAAACATAAAAATAAATCTCATTATCCAGGAGGGTCCTAAAAACTTAAAATTAAATCTCATTATCTAGGAGGGTCCTGAAACCTTAAAACTAAATTCCATTATTCAGGAGGGTCCCGAAAGCTTAAAAATAAATCCCATTATCTAGGAGGGTCCTGAAAACTTAAAACTATATCCCATTATCCAGGAGGGTCCTGAAAACTTAGAACTAAATCCCATTATCTAGGAGGGTCCTGAAAACTTAGAACTAAATCCCATTATCTAGGAGGGTCCTGAAAGCTTAAAACTAGATCCCATTATCTAAGAGGGTCCAGAAAAATTAAAACTAAATCCCATTATCTATGAGGGTCCTGAAAACTTGACAATAAATCCCATTATCCAGGAGGGTCCTGAAAACTTAAAATTAAATTCCGTTATTCATGAGGGTCCTGAAAACCTAAAACTACATCCCATTATCTAGGAGGGCCTTGAAAACTGAAAACTAAATCCCATTATCCAGGAGAGTCCTGAAAACATATAACTAAATCCACATTATCCAGGAGGGTCCTGAAAACTTGAAAAATAAAAACTAAATCCCATTATCCAGGAGGGTCCTAAAAACTTAAGACTAAATCCCATTATCTAGGAGGGTCTTGAAACCTTAAAACTAAATCTCATTATTCAGGAGGGTCCTGAAAACTTAAAACTAAATCCCATTATCTAGAAGGGTCCTCAAAACTTAAAACTAAATCCCATTATCCAGGAGAGTCCTGAAAACTTATATCTAAATCCCATTATCTAGAAAGATCAACAAAACTTAAAACTAAATCCCATTATCCAGGAGAGTCCTGAAAACTTATATCTAAATCCCATTATCTAGAAAGATCAACAAAACTTAAAACTAAATCCCATTATCCAGGAGAGTCCTGAAAACTTATATCTAAATCCCATTATCTAGAAAGATCAACAAAACTTAAAACTAAATCCCATTATCCAGGAGAGTCCTGAAAACTTATATCTAAATCCCATTATCTAGAAAGATCAACAAAACTTAAAACTAAATCCCATTATCCAGGAGAGTCCTGAAAACTTATATCTAAATCCCATTATCTAGAAAGATCAACAAAACTTAAAACTAAATCCCATTATCCAGGAGAGTCCTGAAAACTTATATCTAAATCCCATTATCTAGAAAGATCAACAAAACTTAAAACTAAATCCCATTATCCAGGTGGGTCCCAGAAACATAAAAATAAATCCCATTATCTAGGAGGGTAGTGAAAGCTTAAAACTATATCTCATTATCCAGGATGATCCTGAAAACATAAAACTAAATCCCATTATCCAGGAGGGTCCAGAAAATTTAAAACTAAACCCCATTACCCAAGAGGGTCCTCAAAACTTAAAACTAAATCCCATTATCCAGGAGGGTCCTGAAAACGTAAAATTAAATCCCATTATCCATGAGGGTCCTGAAACCGTAAAACTAAATATCATTATCCAGGAGGGTCCCGAAAGGTTAAAACTAAATCCCATTATCCAGGAGGGTACTAAAAACTTAAAACTAAATCTCATTTTCCAGGAGGGTCTTGAAACACGAGGCCTCGCCGTTCCGTTGCCAAAAGCCATCAGCCGCCACGAGCGATGTTGCCTCCCAATGTGTCCCCCAACAACCGATGGCATTCAGAACGTACTGAGCTTAGCCCCATGCACACGGCACCTTGCGGCTCTACTTTCACGACGTTCTTCCGTTCCGTTGCCAAAAGCCATCAGCCGCCACGAGCGATGTTGCCTCCCAATGTGTCCCCCAACAACCGATGGCATTCAGAACGTACTGAGCTTAGCCCCATGCACACGGCACCTTGCGGCTCTACTTTCACGACGTTCTTCCGTTCCGTTGCCAAAAGCCATCAGCCGCCACGAGCGATGTTGCCTCCCAATGTGTCCCCCAACAACCGATGGCATTCAGAACGTACTGAGCTTAGCCCCATGCACACGGCACCTTGCGGCTCTACTTTCACGACGTTCTTCCGTTCCGTTGCCAAAAGCCATCAGCCGCCACGAGCGATGTTGCCTCCCAATGTGTCCCCCAACAACCGATGGCATTCAGAACGTACTGAGCTTAGCCCCATGCACACGGCACCTTGCGGCTCTACTTTCACGACGTTCTTCCGTTCCGTTGCCAAAAGCCATCAGCCGCCACGAGCGATGTTGCCTCCCAATGTGTCCCCCAACAACCGATGGCATTCAGAACGTACTGAGCTTAGCCCCATGCACACGGCACCTTGCGGCTCTACTTTCACGACGTTCTTCCGTTCCGTTGCCAAAAGCCATCAGCCGCCACGAGCGATGTTGCCTCCCAATGTGTCCCCCAACAACCGATGGCATTCAGAACGTACTGAGCTTAGCCCCATGCACACGGCACCTTGCGGCTCTACTTTCACGACGTTCTTCCGTTCCGTTGCCAAAAGCCATCAGCCGCCACGAGCGATGTTGCCTCCCAATGTGTCCCCCAACAACCGATGGCATTCAGAACGTACTGAGCTTAGCCCCATGCACACGGCACCTTGCGGCTCTACTTTCACGACGTTCTTCCGTTCCGTTGCCAAAAGCCATCAGCCGCCACGAGCGATGTTGCCTCCCAATGTGTCCCCCAACAACCGATGGCATTCAGAACGTACTGAGCTTAGCCCCATGCACACGGCACCTTGCGGCTCTACTTTCACGACGTTCTTCCGTTCCGTTGCCAAAATCCATCAACCACCACGAGCGATGCCCACCACCAGACGTACTACGAGCACACACGAGTGCTTGCCGACACGCTTTACAAACATCGGGGACGTAGCACGGACAAGCCGTGCATGCCTCCAATGCCCACGCCGCATGCCAGCGTCGCTTAAAACTAGATCCCATAATCCAGGAGGGTCCTGAAAAATTAAAACTAAATCCCATTATCCAGGAGGGTCCTGAAAACTTGAAAATAAATCTCATTATCCAGGAGGGTCCTGAAAACTTTAAATTAAATCTCGTTCTTTAGAAGGGTTCTGAAAACCTAAAACTGAATCCCATTTTCCAAGAGGGTCCGGAAAACTAAAAACTAAATTTCATTATCCAGGAGGGTCCTGAAAACATAAAACTAATTCCACATTATCCAGGAGGGTCCTGAAAACTTTAAAAAAAAAACTAAATCCCAATACCTAGGAGGGTCCTGAAAACTTAGGACTAAATCCATTATCGAGGAGGGTCTTGAAAACTTATAACTAAATCTCATTATCCAGGAGGGTCCTAAAAACATAAAACTAAATCCCATTATCCAGGAGGGTCCCGAAAACTTAAAAATAAATCCCATTATCCAGGAGGGTCCTGAAAGCTTCAAACTAAATCTCATTATCTATGAGGGTCCTGAAAACTTAAAACTAAATCCCATTATCCATGAGGGTCCTGAAAATTTAAAACTAAATCCCATTATCCAGTAGGGTCCTGAAAATATAAAACTAAATCCCATTATCCAGGAGTGTCCCCAAAGATTAAAACTAAATCGCATTATCCAGGAGTGTCCCCAAAGATTAAAACTAAATCACATTATCCAGGAGGGTCCTGAAAACTTAAACTAAATCACATTATCCAGGGGGGTCCTGAAAGCCTAAAACTAAATCTTATTATCTAGGAGGGTCCTGAAAGCTTAAAACTTTATCCTATTATCTAGTAGGGTCCTGAAAGCTTAAAACTAAATCACATTATCCAGGAGGGTCCTGAAAGCTTAAAACTAGATCCCATTATTCAGGAGGATTTTGAAAACCTAAAACTAAATCACATTATCCTGGAGGGTCCTGAAAGCTTAAAACTAAATCCCATTATCTAGGAGGGTCCTGAAAGTTTAAAACTAAATCCCATTATCCAGGAGGGTCCTGAAATCTTAAAACTATATCTCATTATCCAGGAGGGTCCTGAAAGCTTAAAACTAAATCCCATTATCTAGGAGGGTCCTGAAAGTTTAAAACTAAATCCCATTATCCAGGAGGGTCCTGAAATCTTAAAACTATATCTCATTATCCAGGAGGGTCCTGAAAGCTTAAAACTAAATCCCATTATCTAGGAGGGTCCTGAAAGTTTAAAACTAAATCCCATTATCCAGGAGGGTCCTGAAATCTTAAAACTATATCTCATTATCCAGGAGGGTCCTGAAAGCTTAAAACTAAATCCCATTATCTAGGAGGGTCCTGAAAGTTTAAAACTAAATCCCATTATCCAGGAGGGTCCTGAAATCTTAAAACTATATCTCATTATCCAGGAGGGTCCTGAAAGCTTAAAACTAAATCCCATTATCTAGGAGGGTCCTGAAAGTTTAAAACTAAATCCCATTATCCAGGAGGGTCCTGAAATCTTAAAACTATATCTCATTATCCAGGAGGGTCCTGAAAGCTTAAAACTAAATCCCATTATCTAGGAGGGTCCTGAAAGTTTAAAACTAAATCCCATTATCCAGGAGGGTCCTGAAATCTTAAAACTATATCTCATTATCCAGGAGGGTCCTGAAAGCTTAAAACTAAATCCCATTATCTAGGAGGGTCCTGAAAGTTTAAAACTAAATCCCATTATCCAGGAGGGTCCTGAAATCTTAAAACTATATCTCATTATCCAGGAGGGTCCTGAAAGCTTAAAACTAAATCCCATTATCTAGGAGGGTCCTGAAAGTTTAAAACTAAATCCCATTATCCAGGAGGGTCCTGAAATCTTAAAACTATATCTCATTATCCAGGAGGGTCCTGAAAGCTTAAAACTAAATCCCATTATCTAGGAGGGTCCTGAAAGTTTAAAACTAAATCCCATTATCCAGGAGGGTCCTGAAATCTTAAAACTATATCTCATTATCCAGGAGGGTCCTGAAAGCTTAAAACTAAATCCCATTATCTAGGAGGGTCCTGAAAGTTTAAAACTAAATCCCATTATCCAGGAGGGTCCTGAAATCTTAAAACTATATCTCATTATCCAGGAGGGTCCTGAAAGCTTAAAACTAAATCCCATTATCTAGGAGGGTCCTGAAAGTTTAAAACTAAATCCCATTATCCAGGAGGGTCCTGAAATCTTAAAACTATATCTCATTATCCAGGAGGGTCCTGAAAGCTTAAAACTAAATCCCATTATCTAGGAGGGTCCTGAAAGTTTAAAACTAAATCCCATTATCCAGGAGGGTCCTGAAATCTTAAAACTATATCTCATTATCCAGGAGGGTCCTGAAAGCTTAAAACTAAATCCCATTATCTAGGAGGGTCCTGAAAGTTTAAAACTAAATCCCATTATCCAGGAGGGTCCTGAAATCTTAAAACTATATCTCATTATCCAGGAGGGTCCTGAAAGCTTAAAACTAAATCCCATTATCTAGGAGGGTCCTGAAAGTTTAAAACTAAATCCCATTATCCAGGAGGGTCCTGAAATCTTAAAACTATATCTCATTATCCAGGAGGGTCCTGAAAGCTTAAAACTAAATCCCATTATCTAGGAGGGTCCTGAAAGTTTAAAACTAAATCCCATTATCCAGGAGGGTCCTGAAATCTTAAAACTATATCTCATTATCCAGGAGGGTCCTGAAAGCTTAAAACTAAATCCCATTATCCAGGAGGGTCCTGAAAGCTTAAAACTAAATCCCATTATCCAAGAGGGTCCTGAAAGTTTAAAACTATATTCCATTATCCAGGAGAGTCCTAAAAGCTTAAAACTAGATCCCATTAACCAGGAGGGGCCTGAAAACCTAAAACTAAACTTACTTGAAACATGCTTTCCTAATGGAGAATCCCTGCAAAGCAAACAAAATTTATTGCCCATGTTTCAAACAAAGAAAATCTTGTTAGTTTGAAAAGATAGTGGTTAGTTTGTGGCATCGTTACTGAAGATGTCCACTTCTTTCTCTGTCATGCTTTATTTGATTGGCTATTTCGATCTAACAAGGACTTGTCTGACTTTTGAGCACACCTTAACTATAGAAGCCTTTGAGTGATTTGATCTCTTACCACTCATTTGTTGCATTGCACTTTGAATTTGACAACTGTCAAACTTTATGTTTTCTCAAAATTCAAGAATCACTTGATCATCCGAACTCAAATTATGGCCACATTGCACCTTTTGAATCATGTCACTTATGATGTGCTTGGCCAAACTTTGCCTTGTGCAATCAAAAAGCGGTAGTAGACTTTGAAGTCCTTTCTTGCTTATTTTAACAAAAACTAACTTGAAAGAGACTCAAAGAAATAGACTCAAAAGAACAAAGTGAAGTAATTTTTGGCAAAAGGAATAGAAATAGAAGGTCTGAACAAAAATGTCTATTTGGAGAAAAGAGGAAAAAAGACTTATCTGAGTGAAGCAGCTGGCTCCAATGATCATGACATGTATTTTGGATTGGACAACCTGATCCTCCAAACCAATCAGACCTTCAGTTTACGTCATTCCTTTACACTGCCAAACCAGGCTTCAATGACTCAATTTTTCTGTAAAACCTACAGTTCTCACTCAACTTGTAGTGCCCCGAAGTGTTTTCACCAACAAGACTCTCTTATATATTTATCTCTCAACTAACCATTGCCTTGCGGTACCCCGTGAGGGTTTTCACTAATAAGACTCTCTCATTTGTTTATCTCTCAGCTCACCATCGCCTTGCGGTGCCTATGAGGGTTTTCACCAATAAGGCTATCTCATTTTATTCACTTTTGTTCCCATGAACAAAGTGTTACCCATGATGTAAGAAAATCATACCAACATCTCACTTGACTTGGCATCCTCAAAGATTGATCAGGAGGTCTTTCTTTGGACCATAATGTAGGCTTTGGACAGGGTAAGAAAGAAATAATGGCATGAAGGCTTAAAATAATTTATGATGAAAAGGTTTAGAATTACAACATTTGGAATTAGATCTTACGCCAAAACTAAACCTTCTGCCCCAGTTTCTTTGAGTTTGGGGAATTTTAGATTTTTATTTTGATGGGACCGAACTTTAGAGTAAGGCTTCCTATGTATCCTTAAAAGGAATCAGGTCGAACGTAGTTCAAACCACGATTCATTTTGTTTTGTTCCTTTTTTTTTCCTCTTCTTCTTTTTTTTCTTTCTTTTTTCTTTTCTTTTCTATTTTCTAACTCTACTTCTGATTCCAAAAGAGAGGTATGAAATGAAATAAAATAAAATAAGACTCAAATGGGGTAACAAAGGATAAATGTATTTGGATAGCAGAATAAAATTCCTTCGTCATACGAAACATTGAAAATTCCAAATACGAAACATGTGATTAAAGATGAGCTAAGAAATCATACATAGTATCTTTTGACTGCATCAGAATTGATAGCCATTTTCACAACTTTTCCTTCTATGTCTGTTAAGTACAAAGCGTCATTGGGTAGCACTCTTGTCCCAGTGAACGACCCCTGCTAGTTTGGGGCGAATTTGCCTTTAGCTTCATCTTTATGTGGAAGGATACGTTTCAATACTAGCTGGCCATCCTCTTATGTCACAATTGACCATGATGTACTGCTGCCAATCTTTTTCCATTTATCAAGCTCAACTGCTCCAACCGATCTTTGACCCACTCATCATCATCAATTTAAGCTTCAACGACAATTCAAGGGATGTGGTCTCAACCTTTATTTCCTCAAATGTTGTTTCTTCATCATATTCAGCTTCTTGGTTCATTATTTCAAGACTAGACTAGCTTTTAAGATCTTGCTGAAAATTTCTCATGCATGTCATGTCATTGGAACCTTCATAAAAAGAACTGTACAGAGAAAAAATGAAAATAAAACACACATTTGGACTAACGAAAAACGAAAAATTGCATTTCACTGAAAAAGAAAGGATAGAAGGGTTCGAACATCAAAACAAGAAAAAATAAAAATCAGAGTTACAACCCTGGAATAACCAGATAACAGAAAGAAAAATAAAGAAAACTACCAAAACTCCTCCCGGGTGGGGAGAGGAGTAACTTCTCAAATGCTAAACTTCACATTCGGCCCAACGAGTTGCATATTGTGTTTCTAGAACCTTCCCCAATTTCAACCATAGCAACCTCACAAAATAGACTTTGGGAGCTCTTGATCAGCTCTTTACACCTTCAATTACTAGTTTCGGGACTGATGATATTGAAAGTTTTGCAACCACCAACTTGACAAAAGACTTAGAGGTGTGCGGGACAGGCTTGGTAGAAATCCCAAACTCCCATCCTTACGAACTATTTCAATCATGTGTATCTCTACATGGACTGGCAAAGGATTTTGGTTGATGTCTGGAACATCCGGGCTCTGTACTACAATTTGATTTGTATCAATAAGCTCTTAGATTTCTCTTTTCATTCAAACACTTCTCTATGTCGTGCCCCGGGGCATCAGAACAATATGTGTACCTCAGAGAATAATCAAGGTTCTTTGGGGGTGGATTTGGTGTCTTTGCCTCAATTGGCCTTAACACGTCTAATTGCCTCAACCTTTGAAACAAACTGGCATAGGACTCGCCCAAAGGGGTGAAGGTTTCTTTCTACGACTGCCTTTCTCTCTTATACTCTAGCCTTGGTCAAATATTCGGACCAGTAGGGTTTCGGTAAGGTTGTCGGGGTGGATAAGGGTTTTGTGAAGTTGGCACATACCACTGCGGGTAAGGATGAGGTTGAGCATATTATTGTGCACGATGAACATGATATGGGGGAGGTCGAATTAAGTATTGAGGATCTGGTGGTGGGAAATAATGTTAGAGTGGATTATATTTTGCTTGGGTGTAGGTTTGGGGTTGGGACCAAGGCTGAGTGTACTGGTGAGGTGGACCCCTTGGATCACGTCGTGCTCCCGAAACAACCATAGAAACATCATCCATTCTCTTCTTACCCAACAAACTTCATGTGCCGTTCTAGATTGCCTGCGTGGTTGCTCTAATAGCGGAGTAGGTCATGATCTTGTTCGACTTGAGTCCCTCTTTCACCATATCTCCCATATTTACCACATCATTAAAAGGCTTGCCCATGGCTGAGATCAAGTGTCCAAAGTAAGTAGGCTTTTGGTCTTGAAAAAAGTACTTGACCATCTCGTCTTCTTCCATCGGAGGATTGACCCGGGCAGCTTGTTCTCTCCATCTGAGCCCGTATTCCCTAAAGATATCATTAGGCTTTTTTTATATCTTGGTCAAGGATAAGCGATCTGGTACAATATCTATATTATACTGAAAGTGCCGGGCAAAGGCCTTAGCCATATCGTCCTATGTATAACACCTGCTAGCATCTTGACGTGTGTACCTGTTACACCCTGTGCGTCTCAAGGTTACGTAATGAATATGATACTTGTTAATCATGATTTAAATGATTTTAAAGTCATAATATGTCTATATATGATGTTTGAATAGAAAATATGAAGTTTTGGAAAAATCGGATTAAAGTTGCGAAAAACACGACTAAGGATTTGCCTTGTAACAGAGCTTTTTGAGAAATACATTTCGTGTTCTATATGAGGTCATTTTGGGACATATTATATACAAAATTGAACGTCTTAGAATATAGTTTTCAATGCTCTTAACCGTTTGTTCATACGACACAAGGATAAAAAGTGATAAGCATTGGAAGAAGGGCAATCATAGGGTGCCAAGTAGCACCTTTTTAAAAAAAAGGGATATTTACATCCCATCTCGTCTCTGTCTCCTTTTTTCTAGCGAACACACCCAAATAACACCCCTAACTTTACTATTAAGCTCTTTTCTAGATCTTCTAACAAGATTATCATCCCGGGCACGGAATCAAGAAGTGTTAACATTAAAACGATCCCTATGACGTAAATATCGCTATATCGTCTCTCTTTTGCTTTGTAGTTTGAGTTTTGGAAGGTACTTCATAGTTAATAAAATGTGTACTTTCTGTATTTAAGTGTTTAAATATCAATTAATGTTGATAAATTCATTTCCTAATAGTTAGAACTCACGGGACGGTGATCGAAAACCATGAGTTCGAGTTATTTGACTTGTAGTGGACTATTTTGTGGGCTGTTTCGTGTTGCCTTTGGGCTGTATATTTTTCTACTGTTTAATGGAGTTTTGGAGTACAGATGGTGTGGAGAAATACAACATAATAACAGAATGGTGGTCTGGCCGTTCGTTGTTACATTTTGTTTGTTGTTTGACACTACTTTAGTTGTCGTTTTATGTATGGAGTGATTAGGGTGTGTGGGCTATTTTGTGGTATATTGTGATGGAGATAAGGTTGTAAAATGATGCTTACATGTTGTTATTGTAGTGTTCTTGTTTTTTTTGGTATATGGTATTGGAGGAGGGCCTAGTTACAGGGGAGATGCTGCCCAAATTTATGTAAAAAAGCTACTAGTTTAAGTTGCGGATTTAGCCCTTACTCAGCATTGATTTTGAATGTCCTTATGATTTGGTAGATTTTGTTGAGTGTTTTTAAAAATTTCTTGGAAGGTATTAAGGACTCAACAAAGTTAAGGTATGTTAAGACTATCCCTCCTTTCCTTTTGGCATGATCCGTACGATACAAACGAAACGAGCAAATACGCTACTTTCATAAATGACTCTATTCATAGAAATACTAGGAATGTCTATATTCTTGATTCCCCATGTGTCTTATTATTCTATCATCTGTTCATGAGTCTCAAAAAAATACGCAAGTTGATAAAGTTTATTTCATGATATTAATCAAATGCATAGTGAACTTATGACATAGTCGATAAATATTATTAATATATTTCTTATGCATTTCATGCATTTATACATGTACATTGACCCATGACCAGAAGGGAGTTATATATACGCGTATATTATATGTGTATGGGATATGGAAAAAGGTTACGACGTTATATATGCACCACCACCTGATCAGATGGTATATGTTGATGATTGTTCCCACATCGGCCGAGATGATATGATGAGATGCACTCAGAGGCTTGATGATGTTATGCAAACCTATACCTATGCATGATACGACATTTACATACACATGCATGACATTATAAATGTTTCAGGATTCACAAAGTTATTTAGATGCACTGGTGGAATTCTTTACTCCATGTTTCATCTATGTCTTTTATGTACTTATTTTCATGCCTTACATACTCAGTACATTATTCATACTGACGTCCCTTTCGCCTAGGTACGTTGTGGTTCACGCCCGCAGGTCTCGATCGACAGGTTGAGAGTTCTCCAAGTAGGCTATCGGCTCAGCGGAAGATGTTGGTGCGCACCATTTACTCCGGAGTTGCTTATTTGGTCAGTATGATTCGGACGTGTATTGTTTAGTATGGCGGGAGCCTGTCCCAACCTTTATGATATTTTTCTACTCGGCTTGTAGACATATTCTATGTACGTAAAAGATTGTATGGCCTTGTCGGCCTACGTTTAGTGTACGGGTAATCATTTTGGTCTTATAGGCCCAAGTTGGTATTATATATTTTATTCTAGTTATCTTACGACAACCTTTTCATCTCATTTACCCATGATAGCATGATACAAAAAGATACGTTATGTTAGTATTCGGTTGAGTAAGGTACTGGGTACCCGTCACGGCCCATCGGTTTGGGTCGTGACAGAAGTGGTATCAGAGCAGTTCTGTCCTAGAGAGTCTACAAGTTGTGTGTAGTAGAGTCTTATTTATGGGTGTGTTGTGCACCAGACGTATAAGCAGAAGGCTACAGGGCATTTAGGACTGTCACTCTTTCTTCTTTCTCTAGATCGTGTGGTAGAGCTCAACTGTAAGAAATTCAAATTCCTAAATTCTATTTTATTCATTATACAACAACATCTACATCTAGAAAGACAGTTGGTAAGAGATTGAATGTGGTTGTGGAAGAGTTGAGTCATAGGAACTCGATTTTGCGTCATCCTTATGATGAGTAAATGTAAGGCCTTTAGTAGATATGTGTGTATTACGATATGTGAGCTTTTTGATAAGGATCCCTAAGGCATGAATATCTATCTACCCCTATGGTAAAAAGCAACGAGAGAATCAGAATGTAGATACAAGTTTCAACAAGTAAAAGAAGTTAGGTGAAGAAGGATACGAGGTACCTAGTTAGTGAATATTATCTGTATTTACAATTCAGGCAGAGAAATATAAGCATTCTGAGTTACTTTCAACAATAACAAAGATATATTCACTTGACAACTCCCATTTCAGTTATGCCCCGTGGGAGCTAACAAATATAATTTAAGAAAAGGATGGGATATCGGCATCCAGCTGGGGTTAGAGTAACCCAAAATTGTGGATGGATTGTTATCATTAGCTCACATTTCTGAGGGATATTGCAAATGTGGTAATAGTTCTCCTTATGAGACACCCAGATGGTGCACTCTAGAATAGTACAATCAGATATGAATACTAGAATGTTTAAAATTTTTAGAAGTTTGGCATTGGAATCTTAGCAGGGATAAATATTTACCTTTGTATGTCTCTCGTCCATAGTAAAGAGAGAGTGTTAGGCGACCCGAAGAGCCAGTGAGTTGAATCAGGGGGGGGGGGGGGG